>JARHVA010001668.1:2957500-3035000 GCA_037957365.1 Torreya grandis | reverse complement strand
GAACATAAATCTAATTTCAGATGAGTTGAATAAAATAAATGTATAATAGATATTTTTGGGGTTTTGACTTCCACCCATCCCACTAAAATTCTATTATTTGATACACCCATTGGTTTTTATTGTTATTTTTGAATGCAACAAAAATTATATATATATATATATATATATATATATATATATATATATATATATATATATATATATAGTGTCTCATATTTATTGATTGCATTTAACCAGCAAAGTTGACCCTTATATGAGATTGGAAACTTATTAATCCTAAATCATTGTTAGCTATGTATAAAATTAACTTCATATGTGTAAATATTTCAAAACTAAAATTTATAACCTCATTCATTTTATAGAGGTATGGTTGTGATTAACAAATAGGATTTAATATGTTTTTGCAGGGTCATTTATGTATGGGTATAAACCTCCTTATTTATGGAAATCATTATTTATAATGCCTTAAAACCATTTCATATTGGCCTAAACCTATCAATCATTCTATATTTTTAAATTAAGGTGAATAAGTGTAATTTGGATCTATTGTTAATGGTGGGTTTAACTTCTTATCCCTTGCATTATTCCTCATAAAGTACCTTGACCATGGTATGCAATATGAAAATTCTTAACACTTTGATTAAGATTTAAATGATTATGCATGAGTTGCTTTAAGCATGGTTATTGGTCATAATTATACACATTTGAAAGTGGTAAAAAATATTATCTTTATTTGACTATATTTAATGTTTTGATCTTATTGTGACTGGGTTGCTTGATACGGCCCTGAGTTATTACCTTGTATGCTAATACAAATAAGCATGAGAGTTGGGGGAAGAAAATTTCAGATTGATATTCAAGTAGTAAAGATCCAAAAACATGAACTTAAATTTACATCAAAATTTGTCTTCCTAAGTTCTAAGCTAAGAAGTCGAGCAGAACTCTTAATCTCTCTCTTACACAAATGCCTTTTTCTTGCCTTAGGTATGGCTTGGGTGTAGTGTAAGATGTTATTTCTTATGGTATTTTTTAGTTTGTTGGACCTAGTGATATTGTCTATTTTTGGTGTTGTTTTATTACATGTTTGACTATTGAGTGATGTGCCATGGTTGTGTCACCTGTATGATCTTAAATTTTTGGTAAAGCCTAGATGCCTGATTCCACCATCTAGCTGATGGTTAGGGTGGCTAGGGCCACTGATGGTTGGGATCATTAGGATGTACCTTGGGGTTTTTCACCTTGTATATCATTTTCTTATCTCTTTTTGAGTGGATTTTCCTGCTTACAATTTTTGGATCCATCTTGGTAGTTTGTTGAATATACTTGTTGTTCATAATGGTTTTATAATGTAAATGATTTATATGAATATGTTGTGAGACTTGTATCTTGGATTATGGAGATAAAATATTTTTTTATTGATGATATGTGTGCATGGTGATGTATACTTATATAGGGTAACATCATGATGCATGGGTATCTAGTGACTATTGAATTACTTGTATAATGTTGATTTGTCATATTTGTTTTATGGATGTAATATGGTACTTTTGTAATTCATGATGATATTAAATGATTTTTATTTATAGTGTTACTTATGGATAGATTAATCCATTTGAGCATGAGTAATATTAATCATTTTTTATCTCTACTATTTTGGGCATACTAAGGAAAAAATATGCAGTGCTACTCTTGTTACCCCTTGTCATGAAAGGTATCTTGCCCTGAGATATTTTATATGTTTAAGTTGAAGCTCCTATTTCATTTCAAAAATATTATGTGGATATATGAAATCCATAAGAAGGTTACAACAGTATGTACAAGGTTACAAATTGATCTTGAATGGGAATCGTTTATCAAGTTATTGATCTCGATATGTCTTTCTCATTGATCAAAGTATATGAAGTTGGATTTAATCAATGAAGTTTTGAGATCAAGACAAAAATTTGGTTAACCATGATTTTGGTTAATAATTTATGTGAGATTATGTATATGGTACATTACATGGGTATTGGTAGTTTGCTTTGGGAAACCAAAGATAATATGGGTTCCTTTCTACATTGTGATTTTAATACTTTTAAATGAAAAGTTGAAGAATCATGGACCTTTAATGCTGTTGGAAATGCTTGAAACTAATTATGTGTAAAATCTTATAAGTTGCTGAAATAATCCTTATATTCACCAAATACATACCTTCATGATTAATATAAAGGATAAATATACCATATACAACCATAGATATAGTCATTTTAATTCCATAGAATGGTTTATTTCAGCATGTTAATCCTCCATGAATGGCTGAAACTACTCTCATGTCTATGGGTATTACCTCTAACTTATTTATTGTTATTTCTCATTGATTCTAAAAGTTTAAATTTGGAACTTAGTGTATGGAGAAAACCTACTTAGCTGGTAAATTTATTTATAATTTTATTAATTTGTTGAGGTTCCCTCCTTGCATTGGTTATAATTTTTCTTATTAAAGGGTGAACTCTCCGAATGGTTGTGGTTGATTTTATATGCAATTGCATGGTATATGTATACCTTAAAACAAGGAAACTCTCATGGATAAAATGAGTTGGTTATACACCTACTTATAATGGTGAACTTTGGCATGTGGTGTCTAGGCTTAAAACCAAGTATTGATCCCTTGAGTTTGTAATCTTGTTTTCGTATTAACTTATTGCCAAAAAAATGAAGTGTGGAAGTTGTTTATATTAAGATAAATTCTTACCTGATAGAATGCAATTTTAGTTTCATTTAATATATTTAGTTGGATATGTTTCCCTTCCTTGTGGATCCATGGATACAATGGCTAGTTGGGAGTTGACATCTATGTTTGAGGCTCATTGAGTTAGTTAATAAAAACCATTTTATACCATCCTAATTTATAAAATGATTAGTATGGGATGGTGATCCCATACAGTAATTATTTTAATAATTGATCTTTGCATGCTAGAATTATACTAAATTTGAATGTAGTTTTATTAAATCTGAAATTATCATTGTGACATTGATTTAATCTTATAGGCAAGTGTGTATAAGGGCTTGTATACCAGAGGTAACCATTATGCTTACTTGGCTAATAGTTTATATATAGCCTAAAAATGTATGGGATCAATGGAATGGTTAGACTCCTTAATAATGATAAAACCATGTTATTGAGATCCTATTCATTATAAAATTATTGGGTTGATCCTAAGCTAAGATCCATTGGGAAATAGATGGTGATAGGCTACTAAATCCAAGATTCAGTTTATGGAATCTCAATGTATAGCTCTATGGAGTTGCCCGGTCTTTTGTGGGTTGCATTGGCAATCAGTTGGATACCTCATGCTAGTAGATTGGACTCCCTTGGTACCAAACTAAGTGGCAAAGAATGTGGTTCACCTTAGAACATCTTTCATATCAGATGGTTTGTGACTTGAGGGTTTATTTTAAAATAAACTTTCGTGGTAGTCCTCTTACCTCTCAAATTAACATCAATATGAACATTATGGATTAGTTGTTTCATTAGCTCTCAAAAATTTGATCTTAAATTCATGAAAAAAACTAAAAGGTTAAATATGCCTATATTACATAAGCTAACAATTTGAAAAAGGTTTGCCTGGAAGGTAACAAAAGCTATTCATTGGCATTTATTGAAGTGGGAAAAAATGTTCCTATGATCGATAATGTTGTTTTTTAAAAATTATTTAAAACATGAAACCTACATGAGTGGATGAATTTTAATAGTCTTAGTAGAGCTATGATAAAATGATGGTATACTTTTGGTTTATACTAGAATAAGAATAGTTTTGGGTAGATAGACCTATTATGAAAACTGTAAATAATTGTTTGGTTGGCCCTCTAAGCCATAAACACGAAATTATGACTCGAGTTAGGATATGTGTGTGGATATTTAATTCTATAATGGCTTGTATAGCTCTCAATTATTATTCTTGGTATCATAAACACAAAATTATGACTCGAGTTAGGATATGTGTGTGGATATTTAATTCTATAATGGCTTGTATAGCTCTCAATTATTATTCTTGGTATCATAAAATTACATGTGAGTCGACAAGACATTCTCATGGCTAGTCTAAGGAAAACCTTGATGTATTTATGATCATGATGAGAATGTCAATTGTGTGTGTGTGTGTGTGTGTGTGTGTGTGTGTGTGTGTTCCTTTGGTTTAAGCTAGTTTGGTGTAATAGTAGTCAAACTTAACTTGACATTTTATTGTATGGAAATATATCATTGACCTTTTAACATATCATGAAATTACTCATTTAATTATAAATCTAAAGATTGGCGTAATGATTAAGGGACACAAATTAAAGCATTGTCATAATTATTATTTTTATCTTAGTTTGTTTTATCTTAGTTGGGCATTATTGTAATTAGGACTTGGTCACTTGGATAAATTTTCCAATCTTGACATTGTCATTATTTTTTTTAGACTTCCCATTATGTTTGACTTGGTGCCTTAGAGATTTTAAAGAAAATTTTGAGGAAGGCAAAGAAATCAATTCTAGTTGTTAAAATACTTAATGAGGCATAAATGACACTTGCACTCTTATCCTCCATGCATCATCTCTTGGAGAAACCCACAATATGGCACCCCAACTAGGAGAATAGCATAGGAGTTTGACCAAGCATAATTTATTTATTTAAAAGGGGGCCATGGAATTCTGCCCACATAGAGTGGAGCTGGGGAGGAGAGCCATAATGGCTGGGAAGAAGCTTGAGTCATCCATGGCATGGGGAAAGAATGTAGTGGTAAAATATAAGCAAAATTGAGGGAAGAATCAACCCCATCCATTTGCCATTTTTTGCAATTAATTTGCCCAAATTTTTGGTTATGAAAAATAATGGAACTGTTGGTTATTTTATGATTTGGGTTTTATGGAATTAATTGAAATCACATGCTAATTTTACCATTTAAATTAAAAAAATGATTCTTATCTATTTTTGGAGAATATTAATAAATATTATGTGGATTTGGAGTTTAAAATTAAATAAATCATTATGCATTTATGAGGAAATTGATCCAGTTTTGTTTTACCATGTGTGGCATTTTCATTTGCAAATTCTATAATATTGTGTTAAGTCACTATATGGGTTATTGTATATCATTTTTGGCTAAAGAGATTTGACGTAGGGTTACACCTAAATTGGGTTAAAATTAGATCCCTAATGGGGCAGGGTATTACCAGATTGAGTATGTATTCTAAAATCTTTGTTAAACACTTATAATAAAATTACGATATTTACTAAACCATTGTAGCTTTTCTAAAAGCATTGTTGTAGATATAAAATTGAAATAAAATCTAACTTTAGATGATCTAAATAAACTAAATGCATAATACATATTAAGGGGGTTTTGCATTCTACCGATCCCAGTCATATTTCATTATTTGATACACCCATTAGTTTATTTCTCTTGTTGAATGTGTTAAAAATTATATACATTTGTATACAATGTCTCTTCTTTGATGATTGCATTTAACCAACTGAGTCGACCCTTATATTAGACTAAAGAGTTATTAATCCTAAGTCATTATCTGTTGTGTATGAAATTAAATTCATGTGTGTAAATGTTTGAAAACTCAAATTTATAACCTCATTTATTTTATAAAGGTATAGTTGTGAATAACAACTAGGATTTGATATGTTTTCATGGGGTCAATTATATATGCATATATGCCTCCTTAATATGAAAATTATTCTTTGTAATGCCTTAAGACCATTTGATAATGGTTTAAACTTGTCAACCATTCTATCCTTTTAAATTAAGGTGAATAAGTGTAATTTGGGACTTTTTTTAATGGTTGGGCTTAGCGTCTTATCCCTTGCATTGTTCTTCATAAATTACCTTGACCATGGTATGTAATATGAAACCTGTTAACACTTTGATTAAACTTTAAATGCTTATGGGTGAGTTGATTTAAGCATGGTTATTGGTCATAATTTTAAACATTTACAAGTGGTAAATAATACCTTCTTGAATTGATTGTATTTAATGCTTTGATATTATTGTGACTAAGTTGTTTGGTATGGTCCTGAGTTGTTGACTTTTATGCTAATCCAAAGAAGCATGAGAGTTATGGGAAGCAAATTTCAGCTTAACATTCACATATTTAAGATCCAAAAACATGAACTTAGATCTACATCTAAATTTATCTTCATGATTTTGATGCTAAAAAGCCAAGTAGAACTCTAAAGCTCTCTTTTAGACAAATGTATTTTTCTTGCCTTGGGTATGGATTGGGTGTTGTGTAAGTTATTATTGCTTGCGGTCTTGGTTAGTGTGTTGGACCCAATGTTATTGTCTATTATTAGTGTTTTTTTATTACATGTTTCACTATTGAGTGGTGTACCATGGTCGTGTCACCTATATGCTCTTAACTTTATGGTAGAATCTAAATGCCTGATTCTATAATCTAGCTAATGGTTTGGGTGGTCAGGACCATGAATGGTTGGGCTCATTAGGATGTACCTTGGGGTTTGTCACCTTGTAGATAATGTTTTTATCTCCTACTGAGTGGATTTACATGCTTGCGATTATTGGAGCCAGCTTGTTAGTGTGTTGAATATACTTGTTCATAATGGCTTTATAATGTAAATGATTCATAAGACTATATTAAGAGACTTGTATCTTAGATTATGGAGATTTGGTATTGTTATATTGATTATAAGCATGCATGGTGATGCATAAAACTATGGGGTAGTGTTGTAGAGTCAATTTTCACCCTTGTAGATGGTTTTTTAGGCTCTCTCCAATTAAGATAAACTATGGGAACAAACCCAGGCTGTGGATCACCTATGGTGGGGTTGGACCTCCAGAGATGGCTGACTTATTCTTCATGGATCACCTATACTAATGTTTGCACTAAGAAAAAGGGTTAGACAGAGGGAAAGGGTTCCTAATAAATTTAACCAAGTGATGCACCAAATTAAAATGAGAACTCACATAAGCATGAAGTAAACATTGAGGAAGCATAAGACAATGCTATCTCACACACTCTCACAAAACTTACTAGTTGTATAAGTGTTTTATGAACTAGGTTTAGGAAGCAATGAATGAAGGCAAATAGGATTTATAAGACTCACTAAGAGCTTGTTTCAATGATAGAAAGAACACTAACTTAGACCTGTAAATAACTTGAAAACACCTATAAATGAGCAAGAAAGAAGGACAAAGGTCATGGAAGATTATCCTCCATAATGCTATCATGCACAAGATTTGCTACACAAAATTCAGAGGGGAGAGATAGGTAAATAAAGTCTTTATTGCTTCAAGATGTATTTCATACAAATTTTAATAGGATTTAGCCTTATCAAATGATATTCTCTACTCTTCCATAATTGAGAGAGAGTTTTCTATCAAAAATTAGAGAGAGATTCAAAAATTGGAAAAGAATAAGAGATATAGAAGAAAGGGGAGAGAGGGGGGGAACACACCATCTGTGATCATTGATTGAACTACCACCACATTTTTTATCAATTCAACATTAGTTATCTATTGACAAGCTATATTTAATTTACCCCAATAGCTTTCAAGTATTCTCATTAGTTGAGCAACACACTAGAGGATAAAAGTTTGCCAAAGGTGGTGAGTCATGATCCTATTTATGAAGAAGAACCCTAGAGTCCCTGAAAATCCATTAAATGCTCCAACTGCATCTTCCAACCACTAGATCTCCATATTGGGAGTCTAAACCATCTTCTACTTTCTTTCACTTATAAGGATAGTGTATTCATACCTTTAATCTAGATAGAGCCATTCCATGTCTACTTTGTGTGATGATAAGTACCTGCTTGTTGAGGATGTGGCCATGTTAAATATGAGACAATTGTTCATAACCATTCGTATTTTCCCCTTCTTCAATATCTGATCATAGGTCTTACTATAGATTGAAAACCAATCCAATTTATTGGTTTTCATATAGTCATTATACATGAATAGATTATAGACCATGTAACATCATTTTTGAAATATATTAGGTATAGATAGACCTATTATGCCTTTGATCCTTGTGAGAATCGAGAAGCTAATGCACATGAGGATATCCCTTCATGAAATGATGTTGAAACCATAAGAAAACTAAGTATACATGTATTAGATCTTCCAATAGAGGTCTCAATTGATCTCCAATGGCATCCTTTAAAATATTTGCCTTGGTTCAACTTTAGGTCACATTTACTCTCTATTGAAGTCCCTTAACTTTCAACTTTTAATCTTGGCCATTGATCTTGATCAAGTCTCCTTGACTTTATGCAATCTATCTTCTTTGTTTTCATCCCAAGGATACACTAACTCTTTGACCTCTAACTTGTTGTTGATTATTTTTTATATGAATGATAATTCACCACAGATCTTTTACTAATTTAACATGGTTGATACACTTGTCGCCTATGCATTTATCTTCAAGATTCACTAACCTTTGACCTCTTGCTCACTATTGATCTTCTTTATATGATTGATCACACACCATTATATATTAAATACCCACTAATCTTTTCAATCACCATGCATCATTAGATCTCTATTTAGGTACTTGAGATCTTGACACTTGTCATCGATGCATTTAATCTTGGGTCTACTGACCTTTTAACTTTATGCTCACTATTGATCTAGGATGTATAATTAAATCTACCCCACTAGATATTCGAGACCCACTGACACTATCCTCACCCACTCACCATTATATATTTATGGTATGATTTAACACTTTCCATTGATCTTGTAACATTTGAATTTAAACTATCATTTACCATAAATTAAACTTGACGTCCGCATGCACATCTCACTCTGCAAGTTCAACTTTAGAATCTTCTATCTTGAGATAGATAACTCATCAAGATAAAAAAAATTGCATAAGATGTTTATGGGACCAAAATCATCATGTAAATGCATTCTTTTCACTCTATTTGACCTCCCAAGTGTACTTATTAAATTTATAATCAAGCTAACCTGTTCATTTCTATGTTATGTACTTATGACAATTTGGTTCTTCTATACTTGTGCAAGGAGCTGTTGTTTATTTATAAGGCTCAAATGAAATTATAAGACTTTGTGAAACTTGATTCATGCCCCTAAATGCTTGAAACACCATGATAACCTATTGGTCCTTTTCACCTTGTAATTTTAAACTTGTTTCAAGACTTCCTTTTCAAAGATTAATAAAACACACTTCAAGCTTACTTAAAGTGTTTTAAAATATTTTAAAGTGACATTTGATCTTCTTTTTCATTATTTGGTCACCCACTCTATCAATAACTCTATTCATCTTGTCACTCCATCCTGAAACTTCCAAAAATTGATTTATCTAGGCAAATTTCTATATGTGGGCCAAAATTGGCTAACATTTTTGGTTGCATCCTAGGATTGCATGCCTACTATGCAACAAATTAGTGGCCTTAAATTGATCCATTAGGAATTTAGAGTCTCAATATTTATTCCCAACTAAAAATATTATGATATTGATGGAAGGATGACCCTTTCTAAAACCTCCTCTTTTATGTAATGAGAGCAAAGAAATAAAGCAATAACTATGCCCAAGGCACTTATTGAAAGGGAAACACACAACTAAAAGGAAATGTGCACAAGGCACTTAGAGGAAAGCATATAAAACTACTCTAATATGTTACAATATGATACAATAGATAAAAAATCTTATAATAATAAGGATTTAAATGAATTCCATTGATTGGGATAGGTAATACCTCTCCATCCAGTTGGGTAAGCTGAAAAGCATTATGTTGTTTGCATCCATGGATCAAATAAGGACCATTCCACAAACTATCAAAATTAGTATGGGTGCTGATCTTTGACTTATTTAAGTCCCATTTGAGAACTCTCTCACCTATTTTGAAGTCCCTTACTTTGGCTCTCTTGTCAAAGGATTTCTTGACTTGAGCTTGATGTGACTCTAATGTCTTCATTGCAAGGTCCCCAGTTTTTTAAAGCTCCATGAGCTCTATCATCCTCACATTCATAGGCTCATTCTCCATCAGCTTAGGCTAATGGGCTAACTCCAATGTAGATATTTCAAGATAAATAGGCAATTTGGGTTCCCTTCCATATATAAGGACATATGGATAATTGCCAATGGTAGCTTTTGGAGTCACTATGTTAGCCCTTAAGGTTGTCTTTAACATTGTGTTCCATGTTCTTTGATTTTCTTTCATAGTTCTCTTGATAATCCTTAGTAAGTTCTTGTTTGTGGACTCTTCTAATCCATTGCCTTGGGGGTATTAATTGGAGGATGTGCTGAGGTAGATGCCCATCTTAAGTGTCCATTCACTTGTCTTCATACCAACAAATGCTAAGGCATTATCTAAAATTATAGTAGCTAGAACACCAAACCTGGTTACTATGTTGTCATACAAGTCCAATACTACTATCTCATTGGCTTATTTCAAGGCAATTTCTTCCACCCACATGGTGAATTAGTTAGTTTTAGTGAGCACCCATTTATGCCCTACACTTGAATGTTGATTTATTCTACCTATAAAGTCTAAAGCCCTTTGCATGAAGCATTGATCCACCTAAATTGGGTTGAGGAGAAGAGTTGGTAATCTTTTTTTAACTATAAATAGAGCACATTCTTGACATTTCCTAACCCATGCATAGGCATCTTTGAAAATGTTGGGCTAGTAATAACCAACTCTCATTACCTTTGCTGCTATTGTTATCATAGCAAAATAGCCTCCTATAAGTCCATCATGAAATTGATCCAAGAGATTGGTCACTTGATTGTCATTAATGCACCTAAGAAGTACCCCATTGAGTTCCTTTATAAATAAAACCCCATTAAATAATGCATAAGATATGGACTGAATCTTGAAATACTTTCTTTTTTCTCTATCTAAACCTTGAGGACATTCACCTATTAACAAAAAATGTGTCATAACTTAGAGCCAACTATTATGAAATGGGGGTACATCTACCTATGAGTCATCTTATGTTACCAAAACAACTTCTTTGTATTCTTGAATAGCATCCATAATATTTTCATACAAGCCTTTGCCTTTTATCAACTTGGTGACTTTGATCTCCACATCATACTCCATGACCTTGGTAATCTAGCCTGCTCTTTTTTCATTCAAATCCTTATTAAGGATAAAGTACCTTACCATTAGTTTAGACACAATA
Organism: Torreya grandis; assembly: GCA_037957365.1. NCBI lineage: Eukaryota > Viridiplantae > Streptophyta > Pinopsida > Cupressales > Taxaceae > Torreya > Torreya grandis. The sequence continues at coordinate 3,023,856 of JARHVA010001668.1, read as the reverse complement.
ATATGAATATTTCTGTTAGAAATCATTGGACTAAACTTTTTGAGGCTTCTCAAAGCTTTAATAACTTGCTTTTCTATAAAAGTGTACCTCACCTCATATCCTTCCAACCCTTGACTTAAAAAGGCAATTGGTTTTTTAAATCCTTCACCATTCTTTTTCATCAACATTATTGATATGTTGTCAACATTGGAAAAGGTGTATAATATAAATTCCCCTAAGAAGTCAATATTTATGAGCAAGGGTGCTTGGGTAATAACTTCTTTGATAGCCTCAAAAGTTTTCTTACTTTGAGTTGATCAAACAAACACTTGGCTCTTCTTCAACATGGTGGTGATGGGTTTGACCAAGTTTGTAAAACTAGGTATAAACCTTCTCACAAAGTTTATTTTCCCGAGGAAGCTCTAGATTTTTTTTGTTCTTGGGTAAAGATAAGGCCAAGATGACACTTATTCTATCAGGGTCAATGGATAATCCCTCTTTTGAGACAATGTGACCCAAAATTTAACCTTCATGAAAATCAAACACACATTTCTTAGGATTTAAAGAGATATCATACTCTCTACATCTATGGAATATCAACCTTAGATGGTCCATGTGCTCACTAGCCTTCTTGGAAAAACTTTTATTTCATCCAAGTAGACCAACACCATTTGATTTAACAACACTTAAAAAACCATGTCCATGGATCTTTGGAAAGTGGCCCCAACATTTGACAATCTAAAAGGCATATTTTATTAACCATATGTGCCCCACTTTATGGTGAAGGTTGTCTCATATTGATCTTCTCTCACCAGCACCTTGTTGTATCCTGAATATCCATCCAAAAGGGAGAAGCATTATGAACTAGCAAATATCTGAAGTAATTACTACATGGATGGAAAGGGTTAATGATCTTTAAAAGAGACCTTATTCATATCCTTAAAGTAAACACACAATTTTATCTCCCCACTCTTCTTCCTTATAGGTACCAAATTGGCTACCCATGAGGAGTGCTTAATGGGAAAGATGATCTTGGATTCAATTAACTTGGTCAATTCTTTCCTTATAAGCTCTTCATTTTTTAGGTTTATATGCCTTTTCTTCTGCCTAATAGGTTTTCCATTAGCTTCTAGTTCTATAGTGTTTTGGGCTAGCTTGGGATCAAAGCCTATTAGGTCACTATATTCCCAAGTAAATATGTCTGCATATTTTTTACAAAGTCCTATGAAAACATGTATTTCAACTTAAGTGCTTACCTTTCTAAGCTTGAGGATCTTATCCTTGAAGATAAGGAATCTTTCATAGTTATCTTCATTTGTTGACATCATTTCCTTGTCTTTTATCATATGATCTCCTTCACTAAAGAGACCTTCAAGGGTGACTAGCCCTTTAAGAAGATTTTTGGATCTCAATTGAACTATCTTTTCTTCATATTGATGTTGAAACTTTTCTAGGTTAATTGAAGAGAACTATTCTTCCTACTATAAGAAACAAGCAATTTGTTTTTCATTTTCAAAGACCTACCAATGAGCTTCATTGTCTGGCATTGATGGTTTTACTACCACTTTGACATGTGGCTACACCTTGGTCCTTTTTAACTCATTAAGGATATCAAATTGGGATCCCACATCTACCAACCTATCAACACGTCCATTTTGGTTCCTTGGCACTACTTGGATGTTAAAATCCTCAAAATTCTCAATTAGTTCCCACACTTTATGTTTTTAACACTTCATCAAGAGATTCTTGGTGATATTTTGGCCTCTAACTTGGTGTATTATCAGTTCACTATCCCCATAAACTTGCAATTGTTTGATCCCTCTATTACTATCCCATTAGAGACCTTATATAAGACCCTCATAGTATGTTACATTACAAGAGAAACTAAATTGGAACTTTTAAGAAGAGAAATAATTATCATTTTAAGGGGATACTAACATTGCACCTACACCCACTCCATGTTTGCTCCTTGAACCATCAAATAATAATTTCCATAAGACACTGGGATCTTCTTGAGGTCTAAAGAGGGATGAAATGTATTTATTCTCTTGATGTAAGTAATAAACACCCATGTACTTTTCTTCAACACCTTCTAAGGGATCAAATAAATGATTATCATTCCATAGTTCATCCGAGAACATGTTTGGTATCTCCTCAGGATGGGTGTTTTCTTAAGCAATTGTAAATTCATCTTCATCAAGTATGGTGCAATTGAGGTTTATGTTGTTTGGCCCATAAGGTTCAATGTGGAATTATGCAATGGTCTCAACCTTAATAGACACTTTGGTCCTATATATTATTCTAAATGCAATGTATGACCAATTTACTACTAGATAACCTCCAATATTTGATATGAATTCTTTGTATAAGCATAATGCAAAATGAGGAGGCACATAGAAGATCAATACATCTTGAACCACTAAGAAACTAAGACAATCATGCAAGGTTAAGTTGAGGTCTTTAATGATACCAGATGGCTTGGTGGAAGATCCATCCAACTGTAACACTCCTTTATATTGGGGCTCATACTTTAGACCAAGCTAGTCTATTATAGACTTTGGCATTACTAAAGTTCTATCCCCATTGTCTACCAAGAAATTATGTACTAACGAGTCACCAATGATCACTAAAATATAGAAGGGAGGAGGTTTGACCACCTTACCTAGTAGCCCTTCACTAGGTCCTTTGACTGCATTGGTGAGAACCACATTTTCTTTGCTTGGTTCCTATTTTGGAACCTTGATATTTGATAATACTTATTGAAGGATATTTATCTATCTAGGCATGGAGAGCATGTCCCACATTGGCACTCTCACATTGTAATTTTTCATTTGTTCCATAATGTTGATGGGTACACCACCAACCTTTGGTTGTGCTTTTAGAACCACAATTGTACTTTGAATTTTTGAGTTTTGGGGAACAAAGGTATTACCTTGATTTTGATTCCTTGAAGCTACTGGAACCTTTGGATCAAAAATAGGTTCATTTGGATTTGAAATTGAATGATTAAAGGTAGGAATATCTTTGACTACTTCCTGATTACCATCCATGTTCCTTCTTTTTAACCTTGTATTTGCTACCACTAGAATTTATGCTTGGCTAGAACTAGCCTACTGATTGAGTGTATAACACTCTTCTTGCTCATAATTCACCATTGTAGCACCTAATTAGCTTATTCCTTATTTAGGTCTTTGACCTTGTTGAGGATCTTCTAGTTTTATCATCATGGGTACCTCTATGTTTTGAGCCATAAGAGCTTGATTTTACCCATAATTGGTAGTCTATTGCCATTGATCATTGAAAGCTTAAGTGTAATCAATAATTAGAATAATGAATTTCCCAAAAGATTGATTCCAAAGCATAGTAACCTCAACTTCTTGAGAAACATTATTATGTATAGGGATCAAAGTGTTGGAAGTGCTTACAACATTTGGATTATAGTTGTTTTGCCTAACATAGTTAGCCTTCCCTTATCCTTGGTTTTGACCTTGGCCTTGGAAGTTTCCTTTATAGGGTGGCCTATTTTCTTGATAAGCTTTCTACTTAGGTTCATATTAGGATTGGTAAGGCCTTTTGAAATATTTTTTCCTCTTAACATTCACTATTTCATTTCTCAAATATTGGAACATGCTCTTAAGCTCCTGAAAGTTCTTTTATTTTTGGAAATCACTAGATTGACTAGTGGAAGCCTTTTATTGCTTAGGTGAGGGTATATCAAAAATTTTAGGCATAGGAGGAATGATATCAAGGGGAGGAATAAAAAATAGGGGTGGTTTTATCTTAGGAAATAAAGGCATTGGTGTTCTAGGTGTAAGCTTGTTAGCCTGCACTAGACAATTTTTTGCTCTGATTTCCACCTCATGCATTTGGCAATGTGTTCCCTCCCATAGACTGGATCATTAATGTAATGTCACTATTTAGGGCCTTTAATTAGTAAATAAAGGCAAAGTTATGGGTAGGGATAATAGATACTAGGATTCTATCCCAAGTCTTGTAGAACCTTTTATTTAAGTCTTGTATAACTTCATGAGGGGCTCTTTTAATTATGGTCAACTGCTCTATAAGTGACAAATGATCACTTTTATCTTAAAATATTTTACACAATGCATCTTCTAATTTGTCCCATGATGTAATAAAAATATCAGCAAGGCTTCTATACCAATCTAGGGATTTACCTTTGAAAGAGATGGCTAATAACCTAATTTAAACATTTTCCTCATTGATATCATGAATGTTGTAGAAGTTGGCTATATCCATGATGTGTTCAAAAGGGGTTGTAGCTTGGTCTCTAGTAAACTAAAGGACACTCTTAAGAGATGCTACTAAAATAGGATCATATTAAGGGATGTACAGAGGACTTTGACCATTAAATTCCATAAATGGGAAAACTCTAGGGGCTACTATGGAAATGAAAGGGTTTAACAAAGATCTTCTTGTAGAGCTAGGCCTGAAATAGACTTAGGAATAAAGTTGCCTTTATATACGTGTGTATCAACAAATATTGCTATTTTTATTGAGTTTAAATAAAATTCAATGAATTAAAAGGGAATACCTCTAGAATCTAATCTTGTAGTCACCTTTGTCATGAGATGTAGTCATTGATCTGTTATTAGAATGTTAGATCTTCTTTTGGAGTCACCAGATGTTATTACTTGGAAACTATAACTACTGCAAATTGATCATACCAACATCAACCTTTGACCAATAATATTTAAATTATGTCCCATTAGGTGTGCTAAAAATTATTTTAGCATCAATTTTCATCTTTAGATAGGTTTCTTTAAGCTCTCTCCAATTGAGCTACACTATGGGAACAACCCTAGGTTGTGGGTTACATATGGTGAGGTTAGACCTCTAGAGATGGTCACTTCCTCTTGATGGATCACCTATACTAATGTTTTCATTGATAAAAATGGTTATAAAGGGGGAAAGAATCCTAAGAAAGTTAACTAGATGATGCACCAAATTAAAATGAGAACTCACATAAGCATGGAGTAAATAATGAAGAATCATAAGACAATACTAGCTCACACAATCTCATAAAACTAGCTAGTTGCATAAGTGTTTCATAAACTAGGTTTAGTAAGTAATTAATGAAGGCAAATAGGAGTTATAAGACTCACTGAGAGCTTAAATCAATGATAGAAAGAACACTAACTTAGACCTATAACTAACATGAAAAGACTTATAAATGAGCAAGAAAGAAGGACAATGGGCATGGAAGATTCTCCTTCACAATGCCATCATGCACAAGCTTTGCTACATATAATTCAGAGGGCAGAGATAGGTAAAAAAAGTCTTTATTGATTTGAAAGGTCTTTCATACAAATTTTGATGGGGTCTAGCCTTATCAAATGAGAGTCTCTGATCTTCTATAATTGAGAGAGAGTTTTCTATAAAAGTCAAAGAGAGATTTAAAAAAAGTAAAAGAATAAGAGATACAGGAGAAAGGGGAGAGAGGTGGAGCATGCCATCCATGATAATTAATTAAGATACCACCACCTTTTTGATCAAATAAGCACTAGTTTTCTATTGATAATTTATCTTTCATTTGTCTCAATATCTTTTGAATCTTCTCATTGGTTGAGAAACACACTAGAGGATACGAGTTTACCAAAGGTTATGAGTCATGATCCTATTTATGAAGAACCCTAAAGTCCATGAAAAGACATTGAATGCTCCAACTACTTCCTGTAACCACCAGATCTCCATCTTGGGACTTTATGCCATCTTCTACATACTTTAAATTATAAGGATAGAGTCTTCATACCTTGAATCTAGATAAAATGATGCCATGTCTAATTTGTACTATATTAAGTACCTGCTCATCAAAGATGTGGCCATGTTGAATATGAGACACTTGTTTATAACCATTCGCATCTACCCCTACTTCAATATCTAAACTAGGTCTTACTATAGATTGAAAACCATTCCAATTTATTGGTTTTCATATAGTCATTATACATGAAGAGCTTATAGACTATGTAACATCATTTTAAAAATATATTAGGTCCAAATAAACTAATTCTACAATTGATCCTTTTGGGAATCAATAATTTATTAAACACAAGGATCTCCCTTCATGAAATGATGTTGAAACCATAATAAAATCAAGTCTACATATATTGGATCTTCTAACAGAGGTCTCGACTGAGATTTAATGGCATCCTTTGAAATATTTACCTTGGTTTGACTTTAGGTCACATTTTCTCTCCATTGAAGTCCCTTAGCTTTCAACTTTGAATCTTGGCCATCGATCTTAATCCAAGCTCCTTGACTTTATGCCATCTATATTATTTGTGCTTGTCCTTAGGATACACTGCTTATTTGAACTCACACTCATTATTGATTCTATTTTTTATGAATGATCATGCACCATAGATCTTTTTCTAGTTTAACATGGTTGAGACACTTGTCACCCACACACATTTGTCTTTGAGATTCACTGACCTTTTAACTCTCACTCATCATTGATCTAATTTGTATGATTTATAATGAACCATTGGATCTTTAGGACCCACTAATATTTTTAGTCACCATGCACCATTAGATCTCTATTTAGGTACCTGAGATCTTGACATTGATAATCGACATGTTTAATCTTGGGTCCATTGACCTTTTGACTTGATGCTCACCATTGATCCGAGACGTATGATTAATTGCACTCTATTGGATATTCAAGACCCACTAACACTATCCTCACCCACTCACTATTGGATCTTCATGGTATGATTAAAAATCAACCATTGATCTTAGAAGATTTGAATTAAAATGGCTATTTATCACAACTTAAACTTGATGTCTGTGCACACATCTCACTCTACAAGTTCAACTTTGGAATCTTATATATTGAGATAGAGAATTCATCAAGATAAAAAATTTATATATAGTGTTTATGGGACCAAAATCATCATGTATAGACATTCCTTTAGTTTTGGTTGACCTCCCAAATACACTTATTAAATGCACAATCAAGCTGACCCATTCATTTCTACATGACATGCTTATGACGGTTTGGTTATATTGTACTTATGCAAGGAGATATTGTCTCTTTAGAAGGATCAAATGAACTTATAATACTTTTTTCAACTTTATTAATGCCCTTGAATGCTTAAAAAACCATGAGATCTTGTTGGTCCTTTTCACCTTGCAATCTTAGACTTGTTTCAAGACTTACTTCTCAAAGATAATAAAACACACTTTAAGCTTGCTTAAAGTGTTTCAAAAGCTTTGTAAGTGACATTTGATCTTCTTCTTCATTATTTGGTCACCCACTCAATCAGGAACTCTTTTCATCTTGTCACTCCATCTCAAAACTTCTAAAAATTGATCTATTTAGGTAAATTTATGTATGTAGGCCAAAAGTGGCCAACAGGTAGCATCATGATGCACGAGTATCCAATGACTATTGAATTACTTGTATAATGCTAATTTTTCATATTTATTTTATAGATGTAATATGGTACATTTTTTATTCATGATGAGATTAAATGATTTTTATTTCTATTGTTACTTATGGATGGATGAATCCTTTTGAGCATGATTACTCTTATACATGTTGTATCTCTACTATTTTGGGCATACTTAGGAAAAACTATGTAGTGTTACTCTTTTTACCCCTTGTCATGAAATGTATCTTGCCCTGAGATATTTTATATGCTTAAGTTGAATCTCATATTTAATTTGATAAATCTTATACAGATATACACAAACTATAAGAAGGTTACAATAGTATTACAAGGTTAAAAATTGATCTTGGATGGGAATTATTTATCAAGTTATTGATCTTGGTATGTCTTTCTCATTGATCAAAGTATATGAATTTGGATTTAATAAATGAATTTTTGAGAACAAGCCAAAGTTTGGTTAACCACTATTTTTGTTAATAATTTATGTGAGATTATGTTTATGGTACATTACCTAGGTATTAGTATTTTGCTTTGGGTAACCAAAGATAATATGGGTTCCTTTTTAGATTGTGATTTTAATAATTTTAAATGAAAATTTGAAGCATCATGTAAATTTAATTTTGTTATAAATTATTAAAATTAATTGTGTTTAAAATCTTATAAGTTGCTGAAATAATCCTTATATCATCCAAATTCACGCCTTCATGATTAATATAAAGGATAAAGAGCTCATATACAGCCATAGCTATAATTTTTTAAATTTCATGGAATGGTTTATTTCAGCATGTTAATCCTCAATGAATGGCTAAAAATACTCTCATGTCTATGGGTATCATGACTTATTTATTGGTATTTCTCAGTGATTCTAAAAGTTTAAATATGGAACTTAGTGTATGGAGAAAACCTACTTAGTTGGTAAAGCTATTTACAACATTATTAATTTGTTGAGGTGCCCTCATTGCATTGGTTATTATTTTTATTATTAAAGAGAAAACTCTCCTAATGGTTGTGCTTTATTTTATATGCAATTGCATGGTATATGTATACCTTAAAACAAGGAAACTCTCATGGATGGAATGAGATGGTTATACACCTACTTGTAATGGCAAACTTTGACATATGGCATCTGGGCTTAAAACCAAGTATTATTCCCTTAAGTTTGTAATCTCATTTTCATATTCAATTATTGATAAATAAATGAAGTGTGGAAGTTGTTTCTATTAATATAAATTCTTACCTGTTGGAATGCATTTTTAGTTTCATTTAATATATTTAGTTGGATATGTTTCCATTCCTTATGGAGCCATGGATATGATGGATGGTTGGGAGTTGACATATATGTTTGAGGATCTTAGAGTTAATTAATCATAACCATTTTATACCCTCATAATTTATAAAACAATTAGTATGGGATGGTGATCCCATTTATCAATTATTATGTTAATTGATCTCTACATGTTGGAATTATATTGTAGTTGAATGCAATTTTATTAAATCTGAAATTATCATTATGACATTGATTTAATCTTATATGAAAGTGTGTATAAGGTATTATACACCATAGATAACCATTATGCTTACTTGGCTGATAATTTATATATATGTTGAGAACTTATGGGACCAATGGAATGGTCAGACTCCTTAATAATGATAAAACCATGTTATTGAGATCCTCTTCATTATAAGATTATTATGATGATCCTAAGTTAAGATCCATTTGGAAATGTATGGTGATTGGCTACTAGATACGAGATTTGGTTTATGGTTACTTAATGTATAACTCTATGGAGTTTCCTGGTCTTTTGTGGGCTACATTGGCAATCAGTTGGATATATCACGCTAGTTGATTGGACTCCCTTCATACCAAATTGAGTGGTGATGAATGTGGTTGACCTTGGAATGTCTTTCATATCAGATTATTTATGACTCAAGGGTCTACTTTTATATAATAAACTTTCTTAGTGGTCCTCTTACCTCTTGGATTAACATTGTGATGAATACTAGGGAGTAGTTGTTTCGTTAGCTCTCAAAAAGGACCTAAATAGAATCCTCAGATATGGAGTAGGGTTAACTGACGACTAAATAGTCCTATTAATGTGAGTAACTAGTATTGTATAGAGTTTAAAGTTTAGATGTATGTGCATGCACACTCATACACCCCAAATTATATACTCTTAGGTGAGGACATGATCCCATATATAACTTTTTATTGGTGACTTAATCCTAGTTATAGGTCTCTATCAAATCATAGTGTATCAACTAGGAGCACCCTTATGTTAAAATCCACTTTGTTGATGTCTCGATCTCTTCTGGTTATGTTTGGGCTTGGTTCATAGTGCTGCTTTATACTCTAAAAACTAACAGTTTTAAAAAGAATTGGGTTGTTTCATTTGGTATTAGAGTAGTGTTTCTCCTATAGGGAACTCTGGGACTTGAAGAGTTGTTACATTAAGACTAGTAAATTGTCACAATTAAGAAAAATTATGAAGTGATTCTCAAAGGCACTTATCCTTTTGAGGTTGAATAACAAGGTGATGTGTTGTAATTGTTACTTTTTTGAAATTTATGAACATCTCTATGAAGAAATGATTTTAAGGAATCTAAATTTCTTTAATATAAGTTGTTATCACCCCTAGCCTTGGTTGGGTTAACCCTTATCAAATCTAGTTGCATCTAGGCAAGCCTCACCTACCAACCATTGACTTGTATGGTCAAGTCAATGGGAGATAGGTGATATAGGCTTCGCTCTTAAAATTAAGGGAATAATGTCTGGTATGTATTTTTGGCTTGTATGTGTGAACCTTCCCTAAATGTTTGGAACATTATGACCTAGGGAAGACTGAGGGTTTAACAAAAACTTGGAGGGCTTAATAGGGTTCAAAAAGGCTGATTTACTTAAGTAAGTCAAAAAATCTTGAGCTCTCTGCTCGTAAAGAGAGTACCTTGAGCCATTGGAAACCTATGAAATTGAGTGGATGTGATGACCAGTGGTAATTCATTGGATAAAGAATACTGGAAATTTTTGCTTGGTGAGCTAAATATCCTCCTATTATTCAAATAAGTGAACTCAAATTCTAATTTTTTTAGATTTAGTGTTATAATTCAAGATAGATGGTTTTAGTAGTTAAAATTATCTCCATAGGATAATTTGATTGCAGTCACCAACGTTGCCCTTACCACTTTTCTAAACATAAAAAGATTACTATGTATTAGCAAAAATTTCATGCAGTGGCCTTATTAGACAGTTGTGGTAAGCAAATATAAATTATGGCTTGGCCTAGGTGTCACTATATGTGGTTGGTGGTAGTATTACAATAATTTTAGTGCTATGACAAATGTTTGGGAAGCATTAGCTTGTCCACGGTAATGGACTTGTAAGCAAAAATTGAGAAGTTTTTGTTGTCTAAGATGTTATTTGGTTGGATTATTACAACCATTATGTATTCTAGAAATGGATAATCATTAAGAGGTACTAGAAAATTATGCATTTCACCTATATTAGGCTTGATCTTGTTGGCCTCTTGGAGAAACATGTGATTTTATAACTCTAAAAGACTAAAGTTAATAAGTGTGTGAAATGTTTATTTTGATCATAGATATGTTTTACATCTAAGATGTATATTTTAAACATGAATATGTTTGATTCCATGAGGATGTTATGATAACTATGTAGGTGTTTTACATCCATGAGGGTGTTTAACTTAATCCTGGCTAAGTTATGCATCCACAGGGGTGTCTATTATAAACTTGGCTACATTTTGACACTTATGAGGATGTCTATTGTGACATTGGATATGTCTTACATCTGTGAGGATGTTTATTTAAAGTTTTGATTGAACTTGTTTATTGTGAGAAATTATGATTTCCACTATATTGATTTAGCACTCACCTTCAGCCTTGGATAAGCTCACCTTTTCCCAAGAAATTTTCCATTAAAACAAGCATCACATTTGACCTCTGACTTGTTTCAATTAGTAGACTAGTAATACATGCTTGATGTTAGAATCATGAGATAATGCTTTGGTGGCCATTGATAGCTTACATAATCAAACCATTTGATGAGGCTGAGGTATGGAATTTTAGGAGGACCAAGGGTGTGGCTCAAGCCTTGAGGGCCTAGTAGGGTGAGTGTATTATTATCGGTTAGTGGGAGCCTTCTATCCATGATGTGCAAACATTGTTGGTAAATTTTTTGAAAAATCATGGAGATAGATAGGCCTTGTTAGAACATAAATTTCCTTGAGTGAAGGTGATCATAATTTGAGATCCCTAGGACTTATCGTGTGGTACTATTTAATGGGTATTTGATGTCTTTAGATGACATCTAGATATCGAATGGACTAATGGGAACTATGGACCCCTATTCTTCACTATCTGGTATGTTTAATTGTTATGATGTGAATAAAATACCTTGGCATAACGACCATTATTTGCATGTGTGCCTATATTATGGATCTCCCTCATACATACACATTGTTATATATATTATACAAACCTTTGTGAGGTGAAAAATTAATTAACCATGTGAACATTTTATGTTATTAATCTGGTTGTCTTGGTGTTCAAGTATATATTTTATACTATGTCTGTGATATTGTGTTGTTAAAACATGAAATTGTAAACTCTAAACACTTGTGTATTATAAATCCTATTCTAGAATAAAATCCTTAGATTGAGCTACCAAGGTATAGTGATGTGATATATTTTTTAATCCTACATCACTGTTCTAGTTATGAGTATCAATGCAAGTATGAGGTTAAAGGTAGATAAACACTTTTACATAATGGTTTAGACTAGGTATGGGATAAGAATTGGAGTCTCTCATAAGATAAAAAACCACTCCTCCTCTTTGTACAAGGCATCCACTTGATTCATTCAGAGTGTGCACCATGAGAGCCACATATTGGCCATGAAATCTTTATTCATAATGGTCATTTTGTAGATTTAATGTTCCATTATCTACCTTTTGGAGGTTGTTGAGAAAAAAACCCATGTAAATTTTTTTTATTTTTTAAGCCTTGTGAAGCATTAGTTTGTCCTGCAATTTGGATGTTTATGCTAAATCAACAAGATGGTACTTGTTGAAATCCATGCATGTGTTGGCCTGTGAGTGTAAACATGTTGTGGATAAGGTATTACTTTATTATATCTAATATTTATATTCTTGGGTGAATATATTTTTGATTTTTTTAAGAATGACTAGATTGTATGCTAGTTTTATGTTCAGTAGGATCATTAAAACTCCTGATTAAGTAGATTTTAGAATCATGGGTACCCTTTTTAAATGATGCCATGAGGTAAGTGTAGTAAGATGATGGGATTGTGATCCCTATAACCATCATGTGAACTCACAAATTTATGGATAAGATGCTTTAAGCCTTTGGGTTGCATGTAAATGCCTAGGATGGCTTATTTAGTGTTCAGTGTGGTTGGTGTGGGACATTGTACTAATCCATGAATGGTAATGATTAAATTAGAAGTAACCATGCATAATGAGTTACTATCTTGTGATAGCATTCTATGATGAGTGATGATTAATTCATGCATAAGGCATAACATGTGTTAGTAAAGACCTGACATTACGTTTTGAAATATGTTAAATTCTCGATGGTATTGTAGCCATGTAAAGTTGTAGATTTATATGATAATGATTTCCTCATAATAAGAGGGATAACTAGCTTTTAACTGGTTCTCTTTCAAAATTTTAATCTTGAATGCATGATAAAAACTAAAAAGGTTAAATATTCCTATATTACATAAGCTAACATATGTAAAAAGGTGTCCCTAGGAGGTAACAAAAGCTCTTTATTAGCTTGTACTGAAGTGGGGAAAATTGTTCCCATGATCGGTAAAGCTATTTTGCCAAAATGGTTTAATATTTTATGCCTACATGGGTGGATGAATTTTAATAGTCTCAATAGATATATGATAAATTGATGGTATACTATTTGTTTATACTAGAATAAGAACAATAATGGGTAGATAGACCTATTATCAAAACTGTAAATAACTATTTTGTTAGCCTTGTGAGCCATAAACACTAAATTATGCCCTGATTTGAGATATGTGTGTGGAAATATAATGCTATAATGGCTTGTATATCTCCCCATTATTCTTATTGGTGTCATAAATTGACATGTGAGTTGATAATTAGTGATTTTTCATAACAAATTTTATACCGTATGAATTCCCTTATGATAGAATTTAAGAACATGGATCTAGGGAACTTCAACAAGGGGAACCACATGCATATTGATAATGGGGGACCACCATACCAAATTTTGATTGATAGAGATTCCATCTCAAAAACTAGTCTCATTCCATAACAGTCAAGGTTTGACTTTCTCCCAAGCTGACCATATACTCTTGATAATAAAAATCCTCATAATATTAGTTGGGGTTGTAAGAGTGAGAAGATTGGAAAAATTCAAACCTTTTCAAGTTGTTTGACAATAAATAGAGTCTTGGGTAATAGAATTATGTATGAGCACCTTCTAGGCTTTGTTTCCTTTAATATCATGGGTAATCCATTTCACACAAAGCACTGAGATTTACCTAGAGACATCGATAAGGCCCATCAAATCTCATTTTTTAGCAAGGCAACAATATTCTTTGGCAATTTGATGAAATATTTTACCAATGATTGTGTTATCCAAAATAAAATCATGAAGAAGCTTTTCAAGCATGTGAATAGAATACTTCAAATGCACCCAATAAGAAGAGTAATACACATGCGTGGCCGTGAGCACTTTGGAATAAATTTAGAATTTTTCAGCTAATGAAAGGGGCTTGGTTATCTAATAAAGCATTTTTTCACCCTATCAACCACATACTACCAAATTATAGATCATGAGGCATAGAAGGAGAAGGGGATGCCCAGGAGTTCAAATATCTCATCATGTTGAAATAAATTACAATTAAAATTTTCTATCCAAGGGGGCAAGTGGAAGAAGGATTATTTGTAGCATTGGGTTTTTTGCAATTGAATGGAATAACTAGAAGCAAGAAACAAATTATTAACATACATCTTGGCATTAGAAACATGATTCTCATCCTTGATAAGAGTGAGGAATAAATCATCTACAAGATTTCAATTGATAATTTTGAGTGACTCCTCATCAGGAAGTGAAATACCATGAATAAAGCCTTGAGATTGGGCATTGGCAAGGAGATAGTTGAACCCTTTAACATCAAGCACATAAAGCATTGGGGCTAGATGAAAGCCTTTCCTTAGAATTTATTTGAAAAGGCTAAAATATTTTGAGTTGATTATATTAATAAAGAGTAAATTTGAATTATTAACAAAAAACATGCATAATAATTTTAAGAAAGTAGGACTAAAACCCATTTATTGAAACATAGCTAGGATAAATGGCCATTTGATGTGGTTGTAATTTTTTTCAAAATAAATATTAATGAATAAGGCCTATTGGTTAGAATAGGGAGCCCATTCCATGCCTTTACACATGATAATGACATTATATAGGATGTAGCAACCTCATATGATCCCATTTGTTCAAGTTGAATGACCACATAGAGAAGATCGAGAACTTGAAGTGCTAAATCCTTGGTGATAATTTTATAGGAGGCATTGAGCAAGGTGATAGGTCTCTAATTAAAAATTAAATTAGGGTCATGATCTTTCAAAATAAATTTGATGTGCCTTTTGTCAATACGTAGGCCCAAAGATTGATTGTGGAAGGCCTTAAGGTAAACCTAGAAAAGGTCAGCCTCAATACTTCCCACAACTTTTCATAAAATTCTCAAGGGAGCCCATCATAGTAAAGTGATTTATCATTGGAAATATACATAACCACTTCATATGAGTCCTCAATAGATATTTTTCTATCATAAGAAACCCTTGGAGTGGAAGTGACTTTGATCAGGATGATTGACAAACATTGGTCCAGAGCTTCTGGCACTTAAAAGAGGGGGCCTAGGTTGTGAACACTTTTACTGGTAGTGATTAATGATTTCTTAGACCATATATGGAGTTTTAATATAATTATGGCCTCCTTATTATATGTTTTCAATCTATTGGGCCAAAGACTTGGCCTTGAGCATATGAAAGAACTCCTTAGAGACTCTATCCCCCACTTTGAGCCAATGAAGGTGGGTATAAAGTTAAGCTCCATGGGCATTGTACATGTTTTAGATTTGAAATTTTTACCATAATTCAATCATATATAATTGTAGAGTGTCATTAAAATGGTGTTGTTCAAGAGCCACCACTACACGACTCAATTATGGGGAGGTGGTTGAGTAATATTGTTGTTAATCTTGGTTAGCTAGAAACCATAAATCCAAAGAAATCCATCTGTTCGATTGAGTGCATCTTCCTACCATTAGATCCAACATGACTATTGATTTGGTTAGGGTACAAGGTTCTAAATCTAATTGATGTGGGCCATGGTGGGGATATGATCTAGCAAGGCTATGCTTAGAAAAAAAATATGGTTTTTTAAATTTTAGTTTTATTAAATTTCTAGATAATATGGAAGCAGATCGATGAGTGGTCAAATAGAACAAAATAAGGAATATCTTCCACTAGGAGGGAGAAGGTATTGTCAAAAGAGAAGTACTAGTACATATAAATCATATCCCAATCAATCCATTTTGGCACATGATTGGTGACACTTTGAAGATTGGTCCAAGAAAACCAAACTTTAGACATGGGATGATGATTAATATTGGGTCCATAAAACCCAAATTTATTTCTCATAAAAATCCATGCTTCTCATTTGTTGGCAGTCAATGCATGGTAAGGGTGCCTATCTTGTTATCAATCTACTCCACTAGATTAAATTCACTACAAATAGGCAAATGGGAATCAAGTAGTGAGTTGTTAATCCATTGCCACAAATTCATCCTTTCATTTACATTATTGGGAGCATAAACATTAATGATGACAAAATAAAAATTCTCGATATTAAAGAGGGCCTAAATGACACAATGTAAGGGGTCAATTCTAGAAGCCACCAAGTGTAGCCACCACTTTAGGGTAATAAAGGACATAATGCATTAATGTCCTACATCATGATTGGTAGTCAAAACTATGTTGTTAGACTAAATAAATTTGTGGATAGTGTAGAGGAGAAAACCTACCATATTAATTTCCTAAAGGTAGAGAATGCCCATGTATATAAATTATTTTCTAAAATATCTGACCACATGTGAGCCATGCTTGTGAGACCCAAAACATTTTATGAATAATAATTCATAGATTACAAGTGTCAAGAGACATATCCTTGATATCGAGCCTTTGAAGGGATTCATATCTTTTCTTCATAATTTACTATATGTTAGAAAGAATAAATTCTAGAAGTTGGGTAAATTCTACCACATACTCCTCCTTAGAAGAGTCCTAACGAGCAAGATGTGAGATCAAGGTGGAGAACCCCAGGAAGGACTACATGAGCTCTTGACTATGCCTGAATGGGAGAGTGGTGGAAGATAAAAAAACTATTAGAAGCATATTGTGAAAAAACTTAAGAACTATAAAAAAATATTCATCTCCAAAGGGTTGCTAAGAAAACATGACCTTTGGATAATTCCACCTTAGCATATGCAAGATCCTTGGTGGGTTGAGTGTTACCAAACAACTCCCTAATAGGTTGAACTGTAGGCACAATGCTCATATTTGGATTTCTATTGTTCATGGGGTTATGATGAGTGAGACCTTTATTTCAGTTATTATTTTAACATGCAATGGTTTTACATCCTTCCTCCTGAAAACATTTAGGGATATTGGTGCAGGTTTGGGAACTGGCCTACTATGAGGCTGATATAGAAGACAATCCTTAATCTTGTGGTTCATGTCTTGACATCAGAAGCAAGTGTTGGGAAAGTTAATAGATAGGACTCACTACTTGAGTAATGATTATCATCCACCTGAGTCTCAACAAATTATTTGAGATCCTTAGATAGGTCAATTTCAACACAAACTCACTTTTGACGGTGAGTGAAATAAAATTTTGTTAGTTCATGGAAAACTACACAACCAATGGAAGTTATGATTTGATTGATAAAATTACAGAAAGGCAAGGGTAACCATGAAAAATCCACCTAGACGTGAACCTTTAGTGCAGTATGATCTGAAACAACAAAGTCTTGGGTCAAGGGGGATAAAATGATCATGGAGTTAGTGATGTAGCAAGTGACATATTTGTTCAAGATCACACCCACATGGGTGGGGTCAGATAAATGTATGAGGAAAAATCCCTTGATCATGTTTTGGATGATCTCTACTTACCATAAGCAGTCTATGGAGATTGAAGCCCTATCTTAAGCATGATTTTAGAAGGAAAAAAACCCATAAAATAACCAATTAATCAAAATTTCTCCTATTATTGGAAATCATTATTAAATTCAAGAATGGGTAAAATTATATCAGGTTGAGAATAATTACCTTGTGGTATACTTTGGGGACAAACTTCCTCAATCATTTTAGAGGTGGTGCCATAATTTAGATCTCCTCCATTTGTCTTGACTTTAACAATTAGAAGGGGAGATGAGGAGGTAATTATATAATTAAAGTTTACCTAAATGATAATGTTAGTAAATGCCAATAAATACTAATATACCATAGGTGCCTTCAAGAACCATGATGTGAAGGAGAGAACCAACTAAGAAAACACATAAGTGGTGCATATCATATCAAATGGATCATATTTGTTATATGCAGATTATACAAACTATATTATTTATTAATTTATGATACAACACAACCGCATATAAAATTTTCACATTGGGATTTTTCCTATAAAGTCTATGAAAGTATTTAAAATATGATCCCCATTTTCGTAATGGATAACCATGCACAATACTGATATGTATTTAACTATTGAGTGTTGTATGATGTACTTTGTTAATGCCTATATTTTGTTATTTATTTTCAATCTTGGAAATAACTAACACCTCCATCCATTGTAATATTATTTTATCTAAAGTGATGGGATTGCCTGTGGATACAACTGGGCTTTTTATATGTATAGTGAAGCACTTCTCTCTCCCAAATTAGAAGACCACAAGAAAAAAACACTGATAACATCAACATTTGCATACTTTCATTATCATTTTTCATGTACCCTAATACTAAAATTTTTCTATTAGAAATTATTAATCATGGCCCTTAGTTAATTTATAACACCTTGGTTTTTTTTTCCCCATTAGACCAGAGACTTTCAAGTCTCTAAATAAGTGAAGCTTAAAAGCTTAATCTGGGTAGAGTTTCTAGGCTTACCTTTGCCTCCTTGGAATTTTGTAGACTAACTTATCAAGCCTCTGGGCTAATTTATCTACCATGAGTAGCCAAATTTATATGCAACCCAACCCCAGAGAAGGGTTTGTGTTGAGATTAACCTAGATGAGAATATTAAAAAAGACATTGACATTCAAGTTGAAAACAACTATTTCTCTTAATGCATGATCTACATTAACCTTCTAAACACATGTTTTAGGTGCTAAGATTCTAACCACATGATTAAGGAATTTCCCATAATGGTCCCCACCCCTATGATCACTCAAGATAAAAATGGGTCTAAACCAAAACCCCCATCCTTTAATTGGTGGACCACGGTGTCTAATATGAATAATATTGATGCCCATGGAAATAACAGACCCCAACCACCTATATCTTGACCTTCAAGAGGTCCAAGTTCCTCAACATCTTTTTCCCAAGCTCTATCACTACCTCAAGTTAAGCCCCTACCTCCCATTTCCTAGTTGCCATAGGTGGTTGCTTAGTTTATGTCTTCTCCATCACCTACCCCTATGGCTCCTTTGTCACAACCCATTTCATGGGTAAATGATTCAGATTGATATCTAGGGATTATAATCCTTAACCACAAAGTTATCATACACTACTATCTAGGGATTATATCTAGGGATTATAATCCTTCTCCCCCTAAAAATGAGGATTATGTGTCACCTAAAAGGTGACCCTTCAAGTTGTAATAATTTTCTCTTCCATGCTTGGATTTCAATCAGTTTGCAACCATCTCAGAGCTTTCTAATGGAAATGATATGAACTTAGATGTTTACCAATGATATTTTATTCTTGGAATGTTCTAGAACTCACCGATTTGACTCGTAAATGTAAAATCATGAACAATTATCATTTTGGTCACATAAAAATTATTTGCATGCAAGAAGTCAATTTTTTTGGCTTTTTACTTCATTTTATAGCTCACACTATTTGTCTTGGGGCCATCTTTTAGGCCACCTATCATGATTCTAGCCATCGAGAGATTTATCACCCTACTGGCACCTAAATTAGTTTTAAATATCATTTCTTGGGATTTTGAACAAACCCATCAGGTAGTTTGAACCCTTTTTGACTTTGATAATCACATCATTGTCCTTGTCAATATTTATACATCTAATGATGTTGTGGATCACACCCTTCTCTAGAGATGGCTAGATGATTCTTTCTTAAATGTGCATTGGATACTATGTCATGACTTTAACAAGTTTGAATCTATGGAAGACAAGGAAGGTCACCTTCCCATGAGATGGTGTGAAGGAAAACAAGAAGCTTGTTTTTACCTATGTAATAAACACGGGGTATTCAACCCTAACCATCATAGATGGGGTGACTCTAACTCCCCATGGTTCACTTGGTCTAATTTTCATCAAGATAAAGGTTGGGTCCACAAATGCCTTGATTGTTCCCTCTTAGATAAGCAATAACTTTTATTCTTCTCTCCTGTCAATGGACAACCTATGGCTATCATTATAGATACTTTTTTTTTACCACCACCCCATTTTATTTCACATACATTGGAATTATCCTCAGGTGAAAGCCAAGAGTTCCTAATTCTACCTCGACACTGCCCACCTCAACTATGAGAAGAATGTGAATCATATCACCAAGATTTGGAATTTATCCCCCAGACCCACAGGGGACATTAATTAAATTAAATGGTGGTCTAACACTATAACCCACACTGTAGCCTTCTTGAAAATTTATGGTAAATAAGTGGCTATATCCAAAAAATACATCTAAATTGATATAAACCATGAGTACCTTAGGGTCTCATAGGAGTTAGAAGTCATGCCTTTAAAATCTCATACATAGACTTAGGATACCATGTGGAGGCACAAGATCTAAGTTGCATAGGTTTACAAGGCTTGAGGAACACAACTTTGAATAAGGATGCATTGGTTGAAGGTAGGAGACAAAGTGACCAAACAGTTTTTTGTTTTCCTTTAGTCAAGACAAGCTACAAAAAAAAACAAATCCATTAAAAGTGTTTTGGATAAGATTACTAGGCTTCTAAATATCCTTGTAAAACACTACCATGGTGTCATTATTATGGAACCTTCATTACCTGCTTATGAGGCCACCCTCACCTAGTGCCTTGATATGGTCCCTTGCAATCTCTCAAAAGATCAAAGAGTTGCTTGTGATAGACCACTCAGTGTTAATGGCCTTAAATAATATGTTAGGTAAATAACCTATATCAAATCCCCAAGTATTCATGTTTTTCCCTGTAAGTTCTATCAAACCCTATGGGACATGGTTGGGCTTGATTTCTATAGAGTTTACTTTGAAGTAGTCTTGACCAATTTCTTAGACTACCTCATCAATTAGGGAAACATCAAGTTCATCCCAAGGATGGAAATATTGAGGTAACTTCCAATTGGAAACCCATTACTTTGATTAATGTGTCCTATAAAATCATTGACAAAACATTAGCTCTCAAAATTAAGCACTTATATCCATTAATTGTGCAAAGTGAGCAAACTGTATTCATTTAGCATCCATATATTTTAGACAATGTTATTGTTGTCTGGGAGGGTATGGAATGGGATATACTTTCCAACCAGAAGGCCTTGTTTATCAAAATAGACTTTGAGAAACCCAATGACTGTATTGAATGGCCTTTTCTTATTTCCTTGTTACAGGCACTTGGGTTTGGCCCTAAGTTTATTCATATTGTCAGTATGCTATTTTAGGATGTTGATGCCCACATCACTATCAACAACTCATAGTCTCAACCTTTTGATATTCATAGGTCTATCAGACAAGGGTTCCCCTTGGCCCCTTCACTTTATGTGTTGGTTTCTAAAGGGTTTAGCTATATTTTGGCCAATTATGCTTCTAAGGGGTTTGTCAAAGGGATCTCTCTGCCTCAGTTAGACTATAAATTAATTAATGGACACTTTTTTTATGAATCCCTTCTCACCCTGCAGGAAGATGAAAGCTTTGCCAAGAATACCATGGAATGTCTAAATATTTTTTGCCTTGCTTCTGGGTCATCTATTCCATGACATAAGACCCAGTGCTACTGCCAATCCTTGTCACCCAAAACTCCTTGGATGGAGGAATATATGTGGCAATGGATCCATTTAGGGGCCCAATTTAATTTTTTAGGCATTCCTTTTGCTTTCAGATCCTCCCCTACAAAATTGTGGTCCTATGTGGTCCAAAGAGTGGATTAAAAAATATCTTTTTGGATTACTAAGCCATTAACTCTGACTGGTAAACTTTAGATTTATTTTATGATGCTCACTACTACTCATGTCTATTACTCTTCTTATTGGGCGCCTTCAAATGTCTCATATGCTAAGCTTGAGAAGCTTCTGAGTGAATTTATATGGGCCAACTCTGAAGCCCATTAGGGCTTTCATCGAGTCTACTGGGCCATTTATTATCACCCTAAAGAAATTGGTGGGTTGGGGCTTATTGACATAAATCTTCAAGGCATTGCTCTTAGCACCAAACGGATTATTTGAAGTTTGGAAGGTGATAAATCCTAGAAAAGTTTACTAAAACACTTCATATCTCAAGGCTGACCTCTCAATAGAAAAGCCTAGCAAGGCATAGGCTTTCATAGTGTACTCATTTCACTAGTGTCTATCAAATTAGGGGAACATTTATCATGTAGAATATCTAAAAGGCATGGGAAAATCTCAAACCTCACCTTATTTGGGTGGGGGAGGGGTTTAGAAGTGGACTTTCTCTAAACTCCCAGTCATTATGGTGGTCTCTTCAACTAACCTTTCACAATGTCCCTTTTGCCATCGTCCCTTAGATTAGAATCTTAAGGTTATTTAAGAAGGTTATTCTCACGATTGGTGATTTATTCTATAAGGTCTCTAGGGATTTGCTTCCTTGGTCTATGCTAAAGACCAAGTTCTATCTTAACAAAGAAGATGCAAAATCCATTACTTAAATTCAAAGCCCCATACCTGATGAGTAATTACACAAGATCAGATTTTCTTAACTCACATCATGGTGGAAGTGCTAGGCTTGGCCTATGGCCACACCATTCCACCATTATTCTCCCTAACTAGGCTATAATTTATTATCCCCTCAACACATTGACATAGAGGCTCTTAATCACCATGATGATGATTCCCCTCCCTATGGATGATTATCCCCCTCCCTATGGATTATGATCCCCCAACTCAAGATTGTTGGGGAGGGAAGCCTTATGACCCTTTGCCTCCTCCTCCTCCTCTAACTACCATGTTTGCAGTTGTTGCTTAGTTTTTTTCTTGATATTTGTGTTGTTATGTTATATTTTTTAAGTTGTCATGCACTTGAGTTAATTTAACTTTAGTTTTGGGCTACTTATGGCTAGTTAGTTTGAACTATAGTTTATCCTAAAGCTTTTATTTTCTTAGTTTGGTATTCAGGATGTGACTTTTCCACCCATTTTTTTATATGACTAACATTGTACTATTAATTTTTATTAATTTAAATTAATATAAAATATATTTCAATCAAAAAAATAAACACACTTACAACATTATAACGTTTTAACAACCCATAAATGCCATTTTAATAACACTTCTCATTGTAATAATACTAACTTATTAAATAATATAATATTATATTAGTGTTTCACTGAATTATGGGTAAAAAATGTTTTCTTAAATAAATTATGTATTTGTTAATTTTATGAATTACTAATTTTCATTCAAAATATAGGTTATTCGAAGATCTCTCCTTACATGAGATCTCTCCTTACTCCCCAATACGCAAATAATTAAAATTCTATTTTTTTTTAATCATTATTGGTAGATAATCCAAGCTATGAAACTATCTGAATCCGTTTCACAAGCAAGTGTTCGCAGATTTAAATAAATTCAGCCAAATAGTATAGTTATAAGATGAACATAAACATTTGAACCAAAAACATAATATAATTGAGATTTTGGAGGTATGTATTTTTTATGGGGAATATAGAACTGTTATATATTAAGCTTACCATTTCCATTATATTCATTAGTTTTTGGCATTGAAAGTTAGATGTTTGTTCAAAATTAAGAATTTTAGGGTACGAATTATTCACATGGATAATAAAAGTAGTGTTTGATGTGTTACATTTTATGGAGTCTTTAGTTAAAAAATGTTCATATTAAAGTTATATAATAATGATAAAACTCATTTTTATTTAAAAATATTTGTATATTGATGAATTTTAATAGAAAATTATTTATATATAAATACTTTTTTTTTAAGTAATTGTGTGTCAGTGAGTATTTTAAAAATAATTTTAATAAAAAATATATTATAATTTTATTATTTTTAATCAAAAAAGTTTAAATATAATCATTTATTTATATGTATATAATTTTATATTTAATATATTAGAATAAGTTATTTATGTTGTATTAAATTTAAACTTTTCTTAGAAATTATATTTCATACAGATATAGATACATACTTTTGATATAGGATTAGATTGTAATTGATTAAATCACACATTAATAATAACTATAAGATAAATGTGAATTACAAAACATTACATGCTCCAAAAAAATTTGTCAATGGAAAAAAGATTTATGATGAGAAGCACAAGTTGCAGATATCTCTATATAAGTCATTGCTTCTATACACTAATAGTATTGGATATATAAATATTTTCAATAAATTATTGACTTAAACATCAAATTATCAATTAATTAGTAGAACCAAAAATAATATAAAATAATATTAATATATTTTATTTTTAAAAAAATATTATATATTTATTGACATTGGAATATGATTCATATACATATTGTCTCAATAATTTATATACACATTATCTCAATAGTTTGATGTAATTACTAAATATTTAATGTGTTTTTTTTAAAAATTACATATAACTAATATAAGTTATAATATAAAATTATGACAATATTTTAATAGTAAAAAATGATATATTAACATATATTTTAGATAAATTTATATAAAATACATTGACAAATATCATTCTTGAGGTACTTTTTACATAGATTTAAGTAAGATATGTATACTAGTATTTAAATATAATATTATATATTTGATATTTTATATATGTTGGATTTAAAAAGACTTATTTTTCATTGAAAATATAGATTATAGATATTTTATATTGATAGGTGTAATTTATAAAGGAGTTGGGGTGTTATGGATTGTAATGTATATGTATTGTTAAAAAATAATGGATGACCTTAAATTTGATATCCATTTAATTATTATCTAATAGTTTCAACTTTAAATTTGACATTCATTTGATCATTATATAAAATCGAATAAGTTTTAAGATTATATGGACTACCTTAAAATTATCATCCATATATAAACAATAAATAAATCACATAAAGACAAGACACATGATCTATTTACATAACATTACCACCTATTTATATTAAAATCTCTAGAATCAATCTTCTAGAATTAAAATAGTAAATCTCATCCACAAATATACCTTACTAGTGCAAGCACGAAAAGTGGGAGACTAATTAAATTTTACCTTTATTTCTTGTGTTGCAGGGTACAACCAACCAAATGGTTACACAAGCATTTTATCAAATAATTAACTACCATATTACAGAGATCAATTTCTTGCATTTACATAGTGGGTTTCAATTTAGATTCTTTCCATAAATGGATTCTCAAATGCATAAAAACATGGAGGAAAAATAATGCAAATGCCTTTAGATACTACACATAAAACACTGCCCTCAGTTTGGCAGCAATACAATCCTCTTAAAGAAAACATGCAAATATTATAATTCTGATCTTTTATTCTATTTTCTAGCCGAGCCAACTAAAATAATGTCATTTCATTCATATATGCCAAATGGATGACCTCCAATCCTCTCCCAGTGTTTCACCTCCTTCCACCATTATTTCACATTCATCCTAGGCATTTTCATAGAGCAATAACATCAACAAGAGACAAAAAGTCATTTTGCCTATATGGGTGGCTCTAATAGATTTGTGATAGAGTATAATAGAAGAAGATAACACTTTTTCCATTATTCATGTATCGTTAGGTTTAGAGAGATTATTTTTCACTTAGAAGGATGCAATTACGATTTAAAAAGACATGTTTGGTCTTACAAGACCAAATCTAGATTCACTAAGTGCCGAAAACCATTTTTAATTGATTGAGACCTAGTAGGGTCTATGTTTTCTGAATTGGACTATATATAATAAAAAGACTAGATCTCATTCTAATAGGGTTATACTCTCCTACTTATCAATACACACTATTGTGGTGATGGTAACAAATTTCCTTACTAAATCATATTTACTACATCGAACATCATTGCTTATAACACAGATGTTAAATGAATTATTTGAAAGCTTCAAAGACCATGTTGGTTCTTCTTGTAGGTCCCAAAACTGTTTGAAAAAAATAAGACCCAGTCATTGATTCTCTAAATAGCATAAATAATGTTGTCAATGATATGTCCTTACCCAGTCATGCTTCTAATCTAGAGCCACACTGTCAAGTGACACAAAAAACCACTTTAGAACCATGTTGGTGAATAACTATGCATACCAAAGGAAACTCTAAAATAATATCATATTGACTAAATCGAGACTAGATTCCAAATAATGAAGATATCTAGAATAGTCCATAATACAAGACCACTCAGGGTTGTAATACCTGACTAAAACTACATGAAAGAAATGTTCATCACTATTCTAGGTAGACTTTTGAGTTTGAGTAATAAAGGCTAAAATCATAGTAATAACCAAGAGTGGTAAATAGGGTTCTGATAAGTGAAATAAATAATATCTAATTACCATTTTTGACTTCACAAGCCTAATCCCAACTGTAGCTCATTCAACTTAACAGATGAAATTTTTGATCCAACATGGATTTCAAAGCAACAAATCACTACAAGATAAATGGTGAAGTACCAGAGTGATGTCATCCTCAACAACATTCCAAGACCTTGAATGATTTGACATGGAAACCAAGACCACCTTCCTCTAAACCAAATGCACCACAAACGAGACAAAGTAAAGCAAAGAGTGAAAAAACAAATACACACTCTATTTTTGGCAATGCAATATTTCTCAAGACCATAGATGATCCTGCATCAAAAACCCAACGTTCAAAATTTTTAGCTCCAACTCATATGGATGTGATAAGTAGCAAAGCTACTCTTTTGGTCATGAGGCAAAGTGATCATGGCATCCCCTTCCAACATATCAAGAAAATTAGTTGAATGTTCTTCTTTCTACACCATTTTTAACTCCTATATGTTGGCTTTTATTCTCTTATCTACTCTTTCTCTCACTCCTTGTGGTATTAGACTCACTAAAATCTCTCTTATTTTTAGCCTTTGACCCACCATTTTTTGTCCTCCTTTGCCAAAGGCATAACCAACTATGAATCAACTCATTTGTGGATTGAAACCCATTCTCATTAGTCCACCACCATCAAGATGCTCTATCAGTCACCTAATTCTCCCATGTGGTCTCAAACCCACCATAAATTGACCACCTCCTCCTAAATCCCACTTGTATTTGTTCATACATTGTCCAACCTATTGTTGGATATTCAAACCATCACATATCCATTTTTGTGGCTACTCACTCATGGCTATAACCTTATCTCTCTCATCTCCAATCTCATCACAAATGAATCCACATACACATGGTCATCTAAATGGTAGCCCATAGCATCCAAAATCATATAAATAAATCTCTCCATTTTGGTTTTAAATTCAACTTCTTCACCACTTGTTAGGGCTACCATACACATTACCAACTCCTCCTTCCAATTGGTGAGCTCAAGAGACCCACTCTTCATACCTATAACAACAAAATTCTCTACATATACCATGGTTAATATCATATTCCATTACTCCAATTTACCCATATCCACATTATAATCTTGTTTCACATCAAGATTTGTCTTCTTGAAGACTTCACCTTCATTTTACACACTCTCTAGGACAATATTCAGTTATTCTATGGATAACTCTCCTTCCACACACAACTACAAATGAGCCTCCACTTGCATATCTCCTTGAGAATCAAATTTTTCCCATGATTTTCCATACTCCTTTGTCTCCACATTATCTTAAAAACACTCCTTCTTGGTTGGAACATCAAAACCAACTAGATATTCAACTATCATTACCATATCCATCACTTGGTTAGCTTATTCACTTTGCCTCTCATGCATATGAGCATGCTAGACTGCACCACACATAGTCCTCTTCTTATCCACTTTATCTATAGCTGGACCTATACATGCATAAACACATTAGGGGAAATAAAATATCCATCTAACAAATCAACAACCACTCCATCATGTCTCAAGGACATGTTGTCCAACTCCTCTTCAATGATTTCATGTTACTTATGATTTTATTTCACACCATGGGCTGCCCATGGCCCATTATCCACAAATATCATGGATGTTTTAAAGTCATCTATGCCTCTATTTTTAGATTCAATACATAGTTGAACCTCAATCAAAATTTCTTTGTGTGCACTTGCTTGCACAACCTCTACATCCAATGATTCTTTCAAAGAAACATGCAACTCTTCTTGGCTGCTTTCTTAACTCAAATGTAACTCTACATGTATGAAATCTTATTTCATATAAACTTATGTCATGCCTTGGTTTTCCTCAACCCTAATACCATATAAAATAAAATTGACAAACTTATTTTCATTACGAACCAAGGACCAATTAGAACTTTCCCACTCAAGAAAATTCTCAGTTGCTTTCCTATCATCACAAAATGGGTATCCATATTTCATTGGAAAATATTCCACTCTCCAACATCATTTACAAGGTTTTATTCACCCATGGGTTGTTCATAGCTCTAAAACACATTGTTGTTCTAAAAATCAGCATTAGGATCTACATATATAAGTCTCTCCTTATTTCCTTCTAAGACAACCTACTCATTAGTGGACCTATGGACCTTTATCATACTTCTAAAATTAGTATTTGATTGTTCACATGATATCTCCCCATATATTTTTCCCCTCTTCAAAATATGATTCTCACCAATTCTCTCAAGCCTCTTCACATGAAGCTTCCTCAACCATCCCAATTACAATTTTGGGTGCACAAAATGTTTCATCATCTTGGAAAGCATATGTTCCCACTCAAAAACTTTCCTCTTATCCTTATTTTGTATCCTCACTTGGAGATTCTTAAAAAATGTGGCTTCAATCAACTACTTGCATGTATCCTTCACCCTCATGGTGTCAATAATATTATCATTCACAAAACACATCTCTAGCTCAATTATCTAAGTCATGAGTTGTTCTAAATTTTCTTTTCCAAAAAACAAATAAATATCATTTAATTATTTACCTTTTTCTCCACCATAACCTCTGGTGGTCTCTTTCATATGTTGGCCTCTTTTCATCCACTTGGTTGGCCTATATCCAAAGCATTTATTTATTCTTGTAGGGACAACAACCCCACCATAATCTCTTACTCATCAATATCACACACAACTTCACTTTTATCACTTTATATAGTCTTTCCCATCATGTTCAACCTTTCCTAGAATAATTTTAACATCTCTATCAACTCACCCATCTCATGTACCCTTCTCTTATATGCCATATCTCACCAAAAATTAGTAGGGTCATCTTTCATAACCTGTAATGGAATCTGAATTGAGCCTCTCAAAAATTCCCTCAAAATTTTATAGGACTTTACATACTTGCAACCACCTATGCAAGCTTCTCAACAAATTACAAATTCTATGTAGATTTTTTTCACAACCTACCACACATTGAGGAGTTTTCACAATCACAATTGCGAGGACACTACCTTGCTCTAATAACACTTGGAGAAAGAATAAAGAGTAAGAGACTAATTAAATTATGTCTTTATTTCCCATGTTATAGGGGTACAACCAACTAGATGGTCACATAGGCATTTCATCAAACAACTGACTACCATATTATAGAGATTGATTTCTTGGATTTAAACACAATAGATTTTAATTCAGGATAGCTACCACAAATGTATTATCAAATACATAAGATCATGAAGTAAAAATAATACAAACACATACATATCCTACAGATAGAACTCTAACCTTAGTTTGGGAGCAATGCAATCCTCTTAGATCAAGAAAACATGTAAATATTACAATTTTGATCTTTTATTTTGTTTTCTAGGTGAGCTAACTAGAATAATGTCATTTTTTTCAGATAGGCCTAATGGATGGCCTACGATCCTCTACTATTTGTTCACCTCCTTCCATTGGTGTTTTACATTCATCATGGGAATTTTCATATAGCAATGACATCAATAAAAGACAAAAACTTGTTTTACATGTACATGTGGCTCTCATAGACTTATGACATAGTAGAGTATAAGAAGAGAATGTTTTTTGAATTTTGACTAAACTTAACATGTTCATAGAAGTTATTTTCCACTTAGAAGGATGTTATAAATCTTTAAGAATACATTTTTAGTATTACAAGACCAAATCCAGTTTCACTAAGTTCCAAAAACCTTTTGAAATTAATTGAGACCCAATCAATCTATGTTTTATGAATTGGATTGTATATAATAAAAAAACCATGTCCCATTATAATTGGGCTCTACTCTCCCACTTAGAACTTCATAAAACTATGGCATTGACAACAAATGTCTTTACCAAATAATATTTTCTATACTAAACATCATTGTTCACAACATAATTGTTAAATGAAGTCTTAAAAAGCTCCAAAACCCTGTCAGTTCTTCCTATAGGCACCAATTTTTTTTGAAACAAATAAGACCCAAATGGGTTTGATTCTATAAATAGAATAGATAATGCTGTCAATGACATTGCTCTGCCTTGTCAAGCTTCCAATCCTGAACCACATTATTGGTGACACAAAAGACCACTACAAACCCATGTTGGTGAATATTTCCACATACCAAAAGAAAATATAAAATATTATCATAGTGACGAAATGGGGAATGGATTCTAAATAGATAAGATACCTTGAATAGTACATAAGACAAGACCACTTAGGATTGTAATACCTAATTACAACTACATGAGAGAAATTTTGATCACTATTTTAGGTAGACTTTTGAGTCAAAGTAGCAAAGGATAACATCACAATCATACCCAAGACCAAAGTGGTAAAGCAAAAAAAAGAACATCTAAGTCCTTCATATACCATTTTGGACTTCATAATCTCAAACACAACTATAACTTAGCCAACTTAGAAGATTAAGTTTTTAATTTGGCATAAATTCCAAATCATTAACCACTACAAGATGAATGGTGAAGTACTAGAGTGATGTCATCCTCAAGAAGGTGTCAAGAACATAAATTATTTATCATGGAAACTAATACCACCTTCCTTTAAACCAAACACATCACAAATAAGACAATGCAAATCAAAGAGCAGAAAGACAACTAAACACTCTATTTTTGGTGATGAAAGATTTCTCAAGAATGTGGATGCTCTTACATCACTTACACACTAACCCTCTATTCATTGTGTGTGTGTGTGTGTGGAAAATAACAAGTCCCTATAAATTTTACATGAAAGGTATATGAGGACTTATGCTATATGATTAGGTTATAATTTATTAAATCACAAACTACTAAGAATTATAAGATAAATGTGAATAACAAGACATTACATGTTCCAAAAAAATTGATAACAAAAAAGAGATTTATGGTGAGAAGCACAAAGCCGGAGATATCCATACATAAATTGTTGCATCTATATGCTAATGGTATTGGGTATATAAACATTTTAAAGAAATTATTGACATAAATATCAAATTATTAATTAACTAATGGAACAAAAAATAATATAAAATAGTATTACTGTATTCTTAAAAAAATAATTTTATTAAACACTTATTAACATTAGACTATGATCCATATAGATGTTGTCTCTCTCTCTCTCTCTCTCTATATATATATATATATATATATATATAGACACACACACACACACATTATCTCAATAGTTTGATGTACATTACTAAATATTTGATGTGTGTTTTTAGTTTATATGTCACTAATATAATTTATAGTATAAAATTATGACAATATCTTAATAATAACAAATAATATATTAAAATGGGTGTGTATACGTATGTGTGTGTAAAATATGTTGAAAAACATCATTATTGAGGTGCCTTTTACATAGATTTATCTGATATATATATATATATATATATATATATATATATATAGACACACACACACACACACACATTATCTCAATAGTTTGATGTACATTACTAAATATTTGGTGTGTGTTTTTAATTTATATGTCACTAATATAATTTATAGTATAAAATTATGACAATATCTTAATAATAACAAATAATATATTAAAATGGGTGTGTACGTATGTCTGTGTAAAATATGTTGACAAACATCATTCTTGAGGTGCCTTTTACATAGATTTATCTAAGATATGTATGCTATTAGTTAAATATAATATTATATATATTTGATTTTTATATTATTTGGTTGTATTTTACAACTAAAAAAGAAATAAAATTATCCATCACTAGACATAAAATAAAATAAATTACATAATGTCTAAAATATTAACTTCTTTTCCTTTTATGCTTCTAATTTAAATCATTTTACTCATTTAAGTTTTTTTAATTGGTTTTAACATTTTATTTTTTAATTTGATTTTATATGATGTATCTTATTTTTATTTATGTGTTTGATTTTTTTTTTAAAGATCATGTTTGTTGTGTTATGTTTTTTTTTTTTATCATGTTAGATATTAATTAAAAGTGAATACACTTATGACATTACAACATTTGAGCACAACCAGATGCCATTGTAGTAACACCTCTTGGTGTAAAAATACTAACTTATTAAATAATATATTATTATTCCATTGCATTATGAGTAGAAAATGTTTTCTTAAATACATTATGTATTTTTTGATTTTAAGAATTGTTAATTTTCATTCAAAATTTAGGTTATTCCTATAAAATAGTTATATACCATTAAAATATAGACTTTAGATATGAATTGTTAGATTTTTTTCAATAATATATTTTGTATATGTTGAATTTAGAAAGAGTTGTTTTTCATTTAAAATATAGACTATAGATATTTTATTATATTGATTGGTGTAACCTACAAAGGAAGATGGGGTGGTGTGGATTATAATGTCCATGTGTTTTTAAAAATTAATGGATGACCTTAAATATGATATCCATTTGATCATCTAATAATAGTTTCAACATTAAACTTGGAATTCCTTTTATCATTATATGGAATTTTTTCTTTCTTGATGGAGAATTCATTTGATCAATCATAATATCTTGGTCAAACAATTAAGTTTGGCTCCCATTTTGTAAATATCTTGGATAGGTTTTAGGGTTACAAAAGTTGCCTGAAGATTATCACCTACATGCAACAATAAATAAATCACATAAAGACAAGAGACATGATTCATCTAGGTAGAATTACTACCTATTTATATTAAAGTATCTAGCATCAATACTCTATCATTACAATAGTAACTCTCATCCACATATATACCTTGCACATTACCCCTCTATGCTCTTATATAGATAATGAGGACAATTTTAAGGTTTTCAAGATTAATTTAACTATACAAATAGTCTTCTTAAAATAAGATTTATTATTAGAAGTTAATTAATTTAATTACTTAATAATATTATTTAATAATAATTTATGGATAAGCATGCACACAATTAGTGTTAGAGTATGTATTTAATGTATTTATAATGTTTGTTAGTGTATTAGCTATTTATTTCATCATTTTGTGAGTTTTTCCTATGTGAGGATTTATCTCACATTGGTTAGTTAGTCTAGTTCTATGTTTTTCCTTGTCTACTTATGCAAGGGCTTTCCTTTGTACTAGCATCTCATTTCTAAATAACACTTGAATTGCATTTTTTTGCAATCATTTGTTAGAAACTTCATTGTGTGATGTTTTTTTTGTTAAAACTTATGAATCTTAGGTTATAATTCTTTTTCACCATTCCTAACATGGTGTTAGAGTAGTCTCCAACTGCCATTTTTTGAATTATTTGTCTAGTCAGATAAATTATATGGTTCCTTTTCAGATCTAAGTTATTTTATTCATATTCAAAACACTAATTTATGGAGAGTTTATATTTTTTATTATTCTTAGATCTATGTGTTTAGATCTAATTAGTCATAATGATTTGCATTTGAGTTACTCAGATCTATCGTGTTGGCCATACATTTTTTTGAAGAAATTATAAAGTTTTTCTCTAAAAAATTGTGACTATCTTGAAAATAAATTTTCTTTTCACATAGGTGTATGATTCAGCAACTTATTTCAATGCTAGAAAGAGTACTTTGAGAGGTTTCCATAAAGTGGTCATAATAGATATTCTGGGCAATATCCAAGGAGATACGAGGCTCTAAAGTTGACCCTGTGATTCTTTTTTTTTTTGTAAAATTTTTATGCACGATCAAGAAAAAAACCAAATATTATATTTAAAGTGAAAAATTAGCTTGGAATATTAATCCATATGGAAGATTTTTTTTCTTTGCTAAAAATTTCCTTCAAATCCATGTTTTCTACATTTGGTAGAAATAATTTAATTTTCTCCAAGCATTTAATATTTTTTTGGTGTAATATTTTATTTTTGACCCATTTATGATGGGATAACCTTATAAAAAATATATCTTTTGATAAGTAACTTTAAATCGAGTGCTAATTTTTAAAAAATGCATGTTTTTTATGTCCGATCTATTGGTGTCATTTATTTTGTAAAAATGCACTAAAATGTAAAATGCCACAATTGAGGAGAGGCTATTTAATAACCATGGATATTTTCTCTCTCATTATAATTTTAGATGCATATTTTTCTATGACTAACATCCTATTTTCATGAGCTTTGGCCCACATTTCTCTTTCTTGGCCCACATTGTACTACTTATGCCACTATTGCACTTTACACTAACTCAAACACTTTTTTGGTTGAGTTTGACATCCCTTTACATGTACTTTGTAGGTTGTCATTTTTGGAAAACTAACACTTTGACACACTTTTAGTTTGTGTCATGTCTCCATCAAGACCTCTTTATTAGTGCTTTACCTTCTTTTATGGAGACACTTTTTTACTTCATTAATTTTGGAGCACCTCTCATGATTCTTAATCACTTATTCGATAGGTTGGCAGTCTCCTCATTTGGAGCTATTTTGGTGAAGCCTAGTGTCTTCCTTGTTTCTATTTGATATTGTTTTGTGTATGAGATATATTTTACTCACACTAATTTATAAAGTGCCATGGAGAGATTTTTTTATTCAACCTTATTTACCTTCATGCATTTGTGTGCTCTATTCTAGGCACCTTTTTACTTATTTAGTTTTTAATCTCTTCTATCAAAACCATGGGACATCATCTTTGAGTGTCCTTATCTATATTTTTGACACCATTTTTTGATAGTTAACAGTCTCTCATAGCTTGAAGTTCATCTATTCTAGTGAATCCCAATGTCATCTTGCCTTCTTCGATAGTTCGACAATCTCCTTCAACGTGATATAGAGCTATTTTGGTGCATACATTGTTGGCTTGTTTAGTGTTTGAGTAATGGAGTCAGAACACACATGCAAATTTTTTTTTATCACTATACCTAGTCAACAATATGGTAAAGTGTGGTGTAGATGTAGGACATTAATTTCCTAGTCATTAGCTTACTTAGTGTTATTTCATTCAAGATGTTTATCCCATATTAATGAAGAATCACACTTGGGATTTGGTCACTCTTATTAAGGGAAGAAATTTGGTTAGGTTCAAGTGTATTCACCACATGAAGTATGTCACTGATGGGTCCACTAATAAATATAAGGCACATCTTATTGTAAAAGGTTCTCATAGGTCAAAATTATTGACTACTCTGAGACTTTTGTGTTCGATGCCAAGATGGTTTCTGTTTGCCTTATACTTTCTCTTATTGCATTATAGGGTTGACTGGTATATCAAATAGACATTAAGATTTCTTTCTTGTATGGAACTTTCATGAGGAAATATATATGGAGTATCCCATTGGGTTTATTCAGAATTATTCTCTTATTTTTCAACCTAGGAAGTCTATTTACAATCTCAAATAGGCCCCTTAAGAAGTCTATGAGAAGATGGATTCATTTCTTCTCTCCAATGGCTTTATTGGCTTCCACTCTGATCCCATAATGTATATTTAGCATATTAGGGAGCACATTATTATAATGGTCTTGTATGTTGATGATATAATTCTCACATGCAATTCCTTATCTCTAATTTAGGCTATTTAGTAGGCACTTTTAACATAGTTTGACATGACATATCTTGGTATTTTGTATTTCTTTCTTGATTTACATATTTAAAAAATAGATATATGGATTTATTTGAGTCACTAAAATTATACCCTTGATCTTATTCAACATTTTGGCATAGTTTATTTCAAGCCAAGCCCTTATCCTTTTCAGTCTAGAGTGATTCTCACTACCACTTTTATTACTCAACTTGGTGATCCTACATTATATAGATAGAAGGTGTGGATTCTTATGTATTTGACCCATATTCACCTCAAAATTTTATTTACATTTAGGCTTGTATCTAGGTTTCCACATGACCCTCATGATAGTCATTGGTAGGCTATCAAGAGGATTCTATGATACCTATGAGGCACTACTCATTTTGGATTACACTACACCAGGGGTTATACTCAATTGGTTAGATACAATGATTCAAATTGGGTAGATTCTCTTGATGATAGAAATTCCACTTCTAGTTACATATTTTATCTTGGTTCTTCACTTATTGCTTATTTGTGCAAGAAGAAAAAGTCTAATGCACTTTCATATATAGAGGCTAAGTATAGGGCATTAGTTACAGTTAGTTAATAGATTATTTAGCTTTGTTAGTTATTTATAGAGTTTGGATTCATGAAGGATTCACCTATTTTACTTTGGTGTGATAACCAGAGTATAATTCACATATATCGTAACCCAGTTGAGCATAAGTGGACCAAAAACATTGAGGTGCATATGCACTTCATATATCAACACATTCAAGATGGAGTTCTTAGCTTAGAGTACATTCTAACTCAGAATTAGGTTGCAGACACCTTCACAAAGCCTTTTTCATCACCTCATTTCCTTGAGTTATATGGCATGCTTGGGGTTTCAAAATTTATCCTTGAGGGGTGTTTGTCAGGAAATCTTCCTTTTTCATTTCATGGATATATATTGTACATTAGTACCTTATCAGGGCTAGTTTCTAAGACTCATATTGTGGATATACCACTATTTATTTTTTGGATATTATTATCCCCTAATTTCACTTGATAAGGGGTGTTAGATTATGTATTTCATGTATTTATCATGTTTTATAGTGTATTATCTAGATATTTCATCCTTTTGTGAGTTTTTCCTATTTGAGGATTTATCCCACATTGGTTAGTTAGACTAGTTCTATGTTTTGTCTTACCTACTTATACAAGAACTTTCCTACATACTAACATCTTATTTTTGAATAACACTTGACTTGTGGTGTTTTGAAATCATTTGTCTAAAATTTCATTATGTAATTTTTTTGTTGTTAAAACTTATAAATATTGGGTTAGAATGCTTGTTTACCATTCCTAACAATTAGAGCCTATCAATATTTACATTTTATTATAAAAGTTCATCTTAAACCATACAATAATGTATGATTAACAATACACTAACATCACCCCTTAAAATTTACTCAGTATAGGGGAGGATGGAGGAATCACTGAACTATATCCCCTTAATATAAACTTGTTTCATTCCTAAAAGTTTCCTAAATTGAAAAAAATTGGGCCTCAATCAAGAGTTTACGAAAATGTTTGTAACTTGACTATGTGTTTAGTAATACTCGATATCAATGAACATATCTTGTATAAGTTTATAAATAGAATCAATATTAATATAAATATACTTTTTTCATTGTTACTCCACTAGGTTGTGATAAATTTGGATGGTACTCTAATTGTGACACTAAAGTATTACTTGTTAGACCCTAAAAATCCAAACTGTGAAAACATGCATCGAATCCAAATAGACTACAAACCATAAATAATAATTCCACCATAATATACCTATAGATTAGACTAATTACTTGATGAAAAAGTTACAAACTTATCTCAATATGATATACATATCATTTCTTCAGCTTGTGATTACGTGGATCATCTACCCAGTCACTATCGGTGTGGCTTAAACCTAATGATTTTTTGACTAATAAATACTCAATACCATAATGAATAATACCATGAATATACTATAGTATGTTTCAATCCTCAAGTTTTGTTATGAATAGTTGATAATGTTAGTCTTGTCCCACATTTACCTTACTTGACTTTAACCCTTAAATTGGTCTTATTTTCCTAAAACCCATCCATTCTAAGTCTTAATTTTATACCTAAAAAAATATTATTAATTTATAAAACCCCATATAATCATTTGTACATAAATTTAAAATTATTAAGATTAAATATTACTTGTTCTAGACCGGAATCAATTTGCACGAATGAGGATTGCTTGTCAATCTTAACCTTTATGGATCAATCTTACCCCTCATGTAGAAACAACACTTTTTAAAAAATTTAAACACTTCATTATAAGTTTGTATATATTTTAAGGATAGGTAGAGAGAGGTTTCACTCCTTTTTAATACTATAAATGCACATCTAAGTAACTTATTCTACGATGTGGTAATTTCATTATACAGAAACATTTATACTATTACATACTGATCAAAGCTTCCCTATTCTTTCCAAATTTTATTTTATCAAATTAGCCAAGTCAAGTGCCTATTTTATCCAATTCAAGTAAATAATTATCAAGTATTCAATCCATCTCTAGATGCATACATGTACCAAAGGATAAAAATTACACTAAGCACTCTAGTGGGAGAACTATGTGGGCTTGATTCCATCTTCAAAATATTCTAGATATTTATGCACAATTCAATCATCATGGGTTTGATTTTTGTCAGTTTAACCCACTAAAATCACCCTATATTTTTGCATGATTTTAGTTATCATAAGCCCTAGTGAGGCTTAAACATTTAGGAGGTCATCTAAAGATCATTTAAACATAGTTTTAGGTCTAAATTACATACACATTCATATTTTAAGAAAATTTAGGTTATTATATAATTAGTTTTATTTTTTCCATGCAAGTCAAGATAGACCCACAAGGGTAAAGAGTGACAGTTGATCTTGACTATTTCCAATTGATTTGACTTAGAATAGTGATAATTGTTGTTTCAATAGCACACATATAATTAGGTCTAATTGATCTTTTCTAGACATATTTTAGTCACACACAGTCGACTTAATAGGGAATAATTAGCTAAGACTTCTTTTCCTATTTATTTTTTTCATATTTAGCTTCTTTCATTTATTAAATCTTTTTACGTTTCAATATTTAATTTCATTATGCTAGTTATAAGTCATTTGCAGTTTTTGTTACCCTTAAATTCATTTTATTTTAATTATATTTAAAATTTCAATTAATTCCAAATCTTGATAAAATATATTGGTGAACCCATAAATTTTATTTTATCTTTACTAAAAAAATTTTAGGGTTTAGATAAATTCATAAATATTAGAGACTAAAATAACTTTATTTCCACCTTATAATCAACATTTGACATTAAAATAACTTTCTTTTGACCTTGGATTCAATAGCTGACACTAAAAGCACTTTTTTGACCTTAGATTTGATATGTAACACTAAAAGTGATTCCATTTGACCTTGGATTTTAGGGGAATTTATTCATGTTCATAAACAAAAAATCTCCTTTTTCTAGGACTTAAATTTTAAATTTTTGTTGTTTACTTCTCAATTTGCAAATAATATATGGCTATAATGGATAAGCATAATATCTATTATTTGATTCAAGATTTCTTATTTTTAATTACATGTTTTATTTCCCTAATAAGTAACATAATTAACAATTATGTAATGAAACAAATCAAATCTAATAAAGACAATAATTAATGAAAAATATCAAGTCTTACTCAATTTTTATTATTTCAACTTTCAATCAGAGATTTTACCAGTTACTACTAGATGACAAATGGTATGTATGAGTCATTTAATTTTTCCTCCTCATATAACTTAAGTTTGTAATAGCTTACATCTCGATCCCATTATTTCACACAACTGATACTATATTCCATAATATATGTTTTTAACACCCGAAGAGGTAGGCCACCACATCATGGAGGAAGTCAAGATGTTCCTTCTCAACCCCCTCCACCTCCCAAGAGGAAATAAAATAAACCTAAATGGTATGAAATCATATATCAACTAAAAAATACCCATGATAAATTTTTTATTTTGTCTAGAGTTACTAAACAGTTCATTGGTTTGTAAGTATATTTTCTATGTTGTATTTCATACAATACTATTTCTAGTGATACATAACTTGTTGGTCTTTTCTTCCATAATGAGCACTTTTAAGGACACTAAAAAATATTACCTCTTTTTAGGAATAATAATTTGCAACACAACATTTAATCACATAAAATATTCCACTCTTTATTCAAGCTAAAGTATAAAATAAAATAATCAAATGAGTATTGATTTTAATACTCATTCTAGAGTGAACATTTACAGTAGTCCTTTCTTAAAATAATTGGGTTTTAACTTTTAAATTATTCAAAAAATAGATAAAACTATCAAAGGATTCAATGAATGTTCACAACAAGTACTTGGAATGATATGTTTAGATATAAAATTGGGACTTAAAATAGTGTCTTATTTATTTTGTGTTATGTTGAATCACCATTATAATTTACTATTTGTGCAACATTGGATACATATGATGACATTACTACCATCTACATTGCATAAGTATCTTAAATTCATTCTTTATGGGTAATCATATGAATTTCTTGTGGATGATAACCCTTTAATATATTTTAAAATTAATGCATCATAATCAAATTTAGATGATCCATCTATCATCCTTCCTTCCCAAATCATCCTTGAGACCAAAAATACACATATGAAATCAAAGATTCAAGTATTGATAATAAGAAAATAGAACATGAAAATTTACAAATGGACTAACAAGAGTTACATCAATCACAAAATGAACTTGAGAAATTTAAAATAGCATAAACAAAGGTACATATATAAATTAAAAAATTTCAAAAGAATAAGAACAATTGCATATAGAAAATTTTAAAAATGAACATTTAGAAATTTAAAATTTAGAAAAAAACAAATTGAACATGAAAAGATACTAAATTAATAAAAATGTTTTAATTAAAATAAGAAAATATACATAAATCACAAAAAAATAAGAAAATATACAAAAATAACATCAAGTGAATTTGGTTCAACCAGATCCTGTTCACAATCTCCTTTTAGTAGTTAATTCAAAAATACAAGATGGAAATGTTTTAGATTATTATGATAGTGATGATGATGAAAGTAGCATGGTTCAAATGGAAAATTATCAATTACATAACCTAAGTTTCAACCCATTAAATGAGTATTTATCTCATACTTTATTCAAACCCATTGGTCCAAGGGTATACCATGATGATTCAAAATTAGTAAATAAAGATCATCCATAAACAAATAAAATACCTCTTTTAGGTATTCCTAAAGATGATAATGTGAAAAATTATTGCAAAATTATATATAATGTGTCATTTGTCATAAATTGGTGAATAATGTGGAAATATCTGGTACACAGTTATCACCATTAACAAACTCATAACATTACCTACTACTAGACACTAATCAATAGCATGTCTTTTGCACAAATTAGACAAATTGTATAATGATTACCATAGAATTACAAGACATGAAACATAACATTGCACAACAGTGAAATAGAAAATTCAAAATTACAAGCATGAGGGTACTATCAGATTAATATAGAATTAAAAAATATCACTTATTAGAAGGGCTAAAAATACATCATATATAAATATGACATGCATAAAATGTCCTTAACAAGATGATTTATCCATTAAATTATACATA
Organism: Torreya grandis; assembly: GCA_037957365.1. Classification (NCBI taxonomy): domain Eukaryota; kingdom Viridiplantae; phylum Streptophyta; class Pinopsida; order Cupressales; family Taxaceae; genus Torreya; species Torreya grandis. The sequence continues at coordinate 2,982,255 of JARHVA010001668.1, read as the reverse complement.
GAAGGAGATTATTACAAACACAATCACATTGATACTACTAAATGGGAAACTATTTGTAATGCTATATGCTTACATAAAATGGGACATAATATTAATGAATTATACCATAGTGTGAAATTGGGAAGAAGGTCTTGGATATATCATATACCAATGAGATTTTTTTTTTAAATTTGTCAATACACAAGTATGGATTATGCCTCATGCACATTGAGTGACATCTACATTGGGATGGTCAGGGTTACAAAAAATACAAGTTATTATGGATATTAATAAATAGTGCATCAATTATGAGGAGGAAGAAGATCCACTAGAGGTACCCCCTCCTAATTGTTTATGTTTCTATTTTTTCCTACTTTCAGTTTGTTATAGTTAGTTTTTGTTGTTTTTACTGGGTGGCCTTGGTTTGTCCTATTGATACTTTTGTATTACACTTTTGTGGTTCTAAGATCCCTGTAAAACCTAGTTTTTTACCTTATCAAATAAAAAAACAATAGTGCATCAATTTTTCACATAAGGGAATAAAAATTCACATACCACATGATGGTAACAATGAGTAGGATAAGGAAATAATTATAAGATAATAGAAAGAACTAAATATGAACATTCACAAAGTAAAGAGGAATATTCCATGTATTTTCACAACTATAAGGATTTCAATCGTGAAGAGGATGAATTAATAGATGACATTTTATTAAAATAAATATTCTAAAGATTTAAAGAACATTCAAATAATTAAAAAAGTAAAATATATTATATATAGCTTATTGATTTATTCATCATGTTATTCTTCCACTTTTTACATGTGATTCATTCAATAAATCTTCCATCCCTTGGTTATTTGTGTCTTTTTGACCTCTTGGCTCTTCTTTTTCACTTTCCCAATTTGATCAGTCTAAAATGGTGATTTGATACTACCACATTTTTCCATTTAGCATTTTGTTTCAATAGTCTAAACAAGAGTAGACTATATTTTCCATCATAGTCAGTATCGATAATAAATAGTCAAGATTGACTATTATTTCTATTATGAACATGTTAATACTAACTTGTAGTATTTTACATAATCACATTAATTTTTAAGTAAACATATCCTTAATAAATCCAATTTTTTGATACTATACTTAGTTTTAATTTACACAACACTATTATTCATGCTAAATCTTTTTTTTTGTATTATATTACTCATAAATATGCATTACATACCTTGACAAGTGTATATGTATTTAGATGAGGATGTATAATCACTCTTATACATCCTTATTATAATCCCCACATGCCTTTTTAGCTAAAATTTACATATACAATGGAGGAATCTTTCCCATACATGTCCATGCATTCATATTTAGTGCATACTTTACCTCAACACATGTTGTAGATTATTTAGATTCCTTTCATTTATTTTAATTTTGAACCCCTATTTTATCTCATAGTTTGTATTTTTCTTGTTCAAAAATTAAAAATAGTACAAAAACATTCAAAATATTCTAAAAATCCAAAATTAGGACCTAATCATAATTATACATCTATTTTACAACACTATCATATGTTATCTATCTCATGATCAGTAGATATCATAATATTTTTTCTATCACACATGCATTTCACTAGTATGTATGAGTCTTATGCAGAACATAAAATTTTTACATGGAATTACATGTTGGACTTTCTTCTACCTAGTGACCATGCCTATGTTGGGGCAAATATTAGTTAAAGGTTACAATATCTACATGTGTTACCTATCTTTAACTCCTATGCTATGTTGAATTATATAATCTTTATAAATTTATTGCTAACATCTATATCTTGTAATGTATACATGGATATGTTATTTTATAGGATATGATCACATTACATATACATGATGTAGACTATATTTTTGGTTCTATGATCCATTTTTGCTATTAAGTGTACATAGTATATTATAATTTTTTTGTCTACTATGTATGGCCATTAGCCCATGTGTGTGATTATAAAATATTCATGTCCATTTAGTGAATGGACCTTGACCCTTATGTGTGATTTTTATATATTCATGTCTATTGAGTGAAGGAACTTTGGCCTTATTGTTTGTGACCATGGCCTTATTTAAGTGTACAACATTCTTATGTACTTTGTGTGTTGGCCCTTAGCCCTTTGAGTGACATTGATATATATATATATATATATATATATATATATATATATATATATATATATATATATTGTAATTTTTGAGCTTGTTGAGTTTAATGAGTACCATGATCCAAATCATAAACTAATTAGCCTTATTATATTACAACACTACTATTAAATTAATGTATACATTCATATATATATTTTAGAAATGGCCTTGCCTCATATGTTTTATACATGGTTTTAATGATGTATATCTTACTATGATGACATACCTTTTCATGAGATGTCATGATATTCAATGATCATATATGTATATGCATGATATATATAACTTTTATTTTTAGATGAGTGAATTTTAGGAAACCTCCCTCACCCCAAAAGGGGGGCATTTTAGTGGGATTTTCATACATAGATAAACCTTTATAATAAAAAATAGTTTTGGGTATAGAATACAGTTTCAAAAAAATTAGAATGGTTAAAAATTTAATTATTGGTATGAATTATGGGGGCATATGCCATTCATGTGCATTTACATTACAAGAATGAATTACAAATTCATACATTTTGGGTACATATGCATGGGCATATGCACACAAGATTAAAACAAAATTTATATACAATTATAGATTTTACTATTATTATAAGGGGGAGTGATATAGATTCATGCCATACTTTCATTACTACTTGTTATCCGATGGCATCATAGGAGCATGGATGTTATCCATCCTATTTTGATCATACATACAAGAACTAAGGAATAAAATTATAATTGATTCTATATTCCATTTGTAATGGATGATTCAGTTTAGTGCATAGTGAATATTAAAGGTTTAGTGCCCTTCAACATTAGAGCTTGTAAATCCATTGTGGATTCCAACCCATTTTTGTTTTGGGGTTATAAATACTAACAATGAAAATTATTTTTTGTGTCCCTCAATAGGTTCTATTTTATATACACATTCATTTCAAATCAAGGCTTGATCACCCTTAATTTACCATGGTTCAAAAAAGAACCAATCCCTCTAAGTGATTCATGGGAATAATTAATTTTCCAATGCTCCAAGGAAGTATCATCTTCAATAAAAGTTATAACATCAACATTGGTTTCACACATACATATGTACTACTTCCCTATTCTTTAAGATATTTTCAAATTTAAGTTACATTTAAATTTCACATATGAGCATTAACTACTTTTACATCATTGCAATATTTACAATAAAACACCTTACATTGGAGCTTCCTCCCAAAGGCAAAGTGTCTTATACATACTAAAGTATATATTTCCTTTTACTCTAGTGATATAATTTCTAGATTTAATGAGGAGAATGTATATACTCAAATTTGGTAATGAATACTTGATAATGCCATTTTAAGCCCATATTTACTTCACTTGAATTGACCCCTTAAATTGGTCATATTTCATTACCTCATTCTATCCTTAGTATTTGTATAGGCCTTGTTGAGGTAAACATACCCCCATTTCTAAAAAAAGAGGACCCTTGTTCAATTTTTAAAATTGTGCTATAAATTAGGCATTCAACTTAATCAAAGTGCATTATTGAATATCATGTTTTGATATAGATTACATTGACATGTTAGTATATAAAATTTATTTGATTTTATCTAATATTGCTAACATTTGGCTCATATGTTTCATCTTGTAGGATCAATGGATATTCATTAGAATAAACAAATGTTCATAGCTCTATGATTCAATTATTAATTTGACACTAATTAAATAGCTAATATGGTTCCATTTGAATCCATTTTTAAATAGAAACCAAAACCTTAGTCTAAATTTATTTATCCTAAGTTATTATTAAAATGGGTTCATATTTTCGATGGATTACTTTATTACATTTTAATCTTAGTTTAACCTTAACCTAAGTTTTGATCACGTTTATTTATTCATTAAAACTTTAGTATAATATTTATGCCAAGTATTTATATATCTCAAACCCTTATCCTTTAATTTTAATATTTGTAGGTATGAATTAAATGCATGATTGCCAAGTGTCAAAAATTTGCTTGATCAGATCAAAGATCAAATACACATAGGTGATTCCTCAAAGTCAGCAAGTCAAAGTTTCCCAAATCAAATATTGATGGTGTGTATTCAAAAGTAAAAATCATGATCGACAATCCACATTAAAGGTTGGGGTCAATAAGTCAATATCAAAGATCAACAACATGCATTCGATCATGCAAATGAAGATGTAATGGTAAACACAAAGTCAATATGTCAAAGGATCCTAAGATTGAATGAAATAGTGACATATGTCATACTCATGAAAAATTAGATGTAGATCAATGAAAATTATTTAATCAAATGAATAAATATGAAATCAATGATCTATATTTGATCATATGCTTATTGGATCAATGATACATGTTTGATCATGTAGATCAAAGATCAACAACATGCATTCAATCGATCATATATGGATCAATGGTGAGAAGTGAATCAAGGAGTTAAATAGCCTAGATTTCATGAAAGGCCACCACGTGGCATCAAAACATTAACTAGATAGAGACTAATGTTAGGGTACATAGAAATCATGCAGGGCTACTAAATGTCACATTCTCAAAAGCCCAAATCAAAGATCAATGACTGCATTAAAATTCAAGGCAAGAAGATTATTGAGAAGATCAATAGAGTGAATTTAATATGATTTTTATTATTCCCAAGATGATGACACATTTCCAAGGCAACAATAGTCAAATTTTGAAAATAAATAACATGGCAAGGGGATGCCACATAAGCAAACATGTCAGATCAAAAGATTTTGTGGACCTGAGCATGCAAAGGTATAAATATGAGATCCAAATATGATCTAAGTCACTAAATCACATTTATAAAACTCACTTGACACCATTAAAGCTTAGTTAAACCTTCAAAAATCCCTAAATTATTAATTGATTCATTGTTTTGAGCCAATAGAGTTGAATTATCATTTGTAAGAGGAAAATTTAATCAGTATTATAGCAATGGAAACATATAGAGATACTACAAAGAAAGTGGCTAAATTATACCTATCATCAGATGTAGAGGGTTGAGTATTCAAAGACACAAAATTTTTGGCTTCTTTATTAAACACTAGAGACAATAACTACTCAAGCTTATTCTAGACTATTCAGAACTAGGGAATTCTAACCAAGGAAGAAGAAAAGATGCTCCTAGTTAAGAGACTATATGATGACATCATATCAATTTAGATGACAGGTCTTCATTATGTTTTTGCTAAACCAAAGGTATTTTACTATATCGATATACTAAGTCCTATTTTCAAAGATACTAAAATTGGCCAGGGTATGCTCATTCATGAACCTATTTTGAGGGAAAATTGCATACAACTCCCTTATTTATTTTAAATATTATTATAAATTTAATAGGCCATAAATAGACCTAGCCTCCATTAATACACGAGCCAAAAAACATACCATGATGGACATCAAAGAAAAATGGCTAGAAGTTGGTAAAAAGGTCATTATAGATCCTGCAAAGAAAATCCCTATGAATCAATTTAGACCTAGAGTCAGAATGGTCATGACCATATTGAACAAGCTATATGTATTTACACATACAACACATGTATAACCTATATGGGTATCTATGGTACATTTTATTATTGAATAAGTGGTGGTTTCTCCTTTAGGTGAAATTATTAGCATTTCCTAAGCAGACAAATTTATGGGATTAAAATAAAGAGGACTAAATTATACATGATGTATTATTTTATAGATGCCCTATGTGCCATAACTAAAATCCCTAACCAAAGAGAGTGGTCTCCTAATGGTACCTAGACTGTGTCATAATACTATTCCAAATTATATATTTATAAATATAGGGACCATATACAATTCATATGTGACTTTATTTACCCTGCTTTGAGTCAATCCATTGATGGTATCACCATGATGAGGATAAGACCTTTACCAATAAATACATTGAGACAATGGGGGACATATGGAGATATCTTGATTTTATATTTATAATAATTAAAGGAGCCCTAAACGCCCCTCTCAAACTATGAATTCATGTGCCTGACAAGTTGGAAGAACAAGAAATTACATACCAATTGTTCAATAGGATAGATGGAATTTGACAGACTGAGAGGAAAGGACTTCTACATATTTTTCCCATGATAATTGGTAGAACCATTTTCAAGTAGTGGGACCACATTGAAGCTAATTTAAAACATAGACTTTCCTTTAACCTATAGATAGATAATCATAGACAATGGGATCCATATGGTAGAGTAAAAGAGCATTTGATAATCAAAGGTATTATGGATGTGTCCTATTAGCATGAACCTAGTGAATTTGACTTTGTATATACCAAGGCATCCTCTACTATGAAGTTTATAGAAGACTAAAAGAGCATAATATAAAACCCAAGTCTAAATTACAAAGAGATCAAAATATGGAGGATAGATGGCAACTTGTTCCCATGAAATATCAATTGATAGATGTTAATTATTCTAGGATTCCATCAGTAGATATATAAATATAACATCATCCTAAAGAAAGGAGACAAAATGAGATTGCATCAAGATCCTAAGTCCCTAAAAATTTTATATCAATAGAGTAAGAGTTACCCCAATAGGAGGTTCACATGATAGCTTTAAATCCTCAAGAATCTATGGAGGATGCATTAAGAATGTTATCCATGACATATGAATGAGACTCAGATGAAAAGGATAAGGTTGAAGAATATAAGAAGGGTAAGAAAAAAAATTCATTGGAATTTATAGTCATTGATCCTCCTAAGAGGAAATCTAAGTTTGCAATTATCTCAAAAGTAAAGAAAGCAAAAATGGCCAAAATTGATTTCCCTTTGGAGAACATCAATTTGTTTAGTGAATATAATCCTATCTATATAAAAAATATACCTAAATGGTTCATATATGAATCAAAGTTGGAAAAGATTCATATTTATTATCATCTATGGGCCATAATAAAGACTACAAAAATTCCTATGTGATAGGAGTTGAAGCCTTGGATCATAACATTACAAAATAAAGAAGCAAAGATATTGGCTACTCTAAGTCAATCAGATGACATACATGTAGAGGTTCCAAGTAAGCATATAATCCAATATTCAGTTGGGGTTAGGTATGATCCAGCTACCACAAGCCTATAAAGGGTCACTAAGATAATTGGCATGGAAGGAGGCCAGGAGATTCTACATTAAAAGGTGGAACCTTTGGTTCATTTAACCTAGAAGAGAGAACAAAGACTACGGGAGGACCCTATATTTTAATAATATGTTCTAGAGCTAGAAAAATCCTAGTTAGAGAGTTTACAAGCTAAAATTAAAGGGTTAAAGTAGGAGAAGAAGAATCTAGAAGAGAAATCCATTTTATTAGTCCCAGTGGATATTGTCAATAATTTCAAAGCAACTAATATGATATATTCAGTTCTTTGAAATCAATAAAATCCAAATTGGACATAGTAAGCAAACAACATACCCTAGCTATGAACCAAGTTAATCAATGGCAAGCTTTAGATAATAAATTAAAGGAATTAATCAAGATTCTAATGGATGGCTAGATCCCTAAAATAAAAATAGCCAACCTATCACACTTGAATATGGCTATGATAATCTTGATGGAGAAGATCAAGGATTTGAATAAGTTGTCTGAAGCTATATAAGGAATTTCAAATGATTTCAAGAAATTGAAGGATATGATGATACAAATACTAAGAGGCTTGATTAAGGATCCAACCATCCTTAGTCCTATATGATTGATAACTAATAAAGAGTTCCAACACAGAGCTACCTAGTTCATCTAAGAGGTTAAGAATAAAAACCATGGTACCATAAGGACTGACAATAAATGTATCTTGGACATGATCTTGTCAACAAATAAGAATATTTTTAATGTTAGGAGAATTAAGGAAGCCATAGATAGAATTGATGAAGTCTTCAAAGATTTTATAGGGAAAGAAGAGGAGTTGTTTATAGATCTAATCATAAATATCAAATTAATTGATGAATAATATGAGAAAGCCATGAATATTTTATCACAAAAGTAAAAGGCTACAACTATAGGGGTATCCCAATGTCAATTGAGTTGACTTATTATATTATTTTATGTTGAAGATCATGTAAATCATTTGAAAAGAATATGCAATTTTGTAAAATCATGTGCAATTTTTAATGCACATGGCTTATAGGTTAATCACATTTGAAAAGTGTAATTGGTTCTAGAATGTTGTAAAAGGACAATTGTCCTTGACACATGTTTGATTCTCATTTGATAATGACTGACTGACATACCTCATAGGTTGCCTATAAAAAGAGGTATTGTCATTATAAAAATGGAGGAAGTTTTTAGAGCAAAAATTTTGTTTAGTTTTTGGAGCAAGTAATGCAAGCAAGAGAATTATGCAAATATTGTCTCATATTTGTTTGTTTTTCTGTTATCATGGCTGATTCCTCAAGTTTATGTTTTGAATTTAGATTTGAATTTATTTTATGAATTATAGATGTATAATTTTTAATGTAGAGTTATTAATTTGAGCTTACGCTAGGTTGACTAAAAGTTTTTAGATTCATTTCAATATCCTTGCTTTTCTTGAAGATGTGCTAATGCAATTTTCTCATGGAAGTAAATCTTTAAAGTGAATCTGATTTCTAATTTGCATGTTTCAAATATCCTTAAACATTTACTTGGTATATGATAAGATCTATATTTTTGGTAATTTCATGTCATATGTTGGTTTGAAGATGCACACCTTTGATGAAATTAAATATTTTTCAATATTTCTAGACTAAAGATTATAATCATCTTTCTTTTTGCCCTACCCTACCTATTTTCTCATTTTTGATCAAATTAATGTAGTTTAATTTCCTATTATAAATATTCATGCTAGATTAGGTTTTTATACTTTAGGTTTTGATAATCATTCATTAGACTTAGAAAGAAAAACTTTCACCTTTCACAAAACTTTAGGACCACAGTTTCTCCCAACAATCATATACATAATCATTTTTGTGAAATAGTCAATTTAGCTTGGTCACTACTCCACCATAGATCTCAGGAAGATCAAAACTAGATACTCATGCAAAATATTATTTTAATCTTGAAATAATAATTTTTTTCAACACTATGAGAACCCTATGATATACTTACATGCATCAACATGCATTCGAAATTCATTTCAGGAGGGCGATGACCTAAATATTTGTGAATCTAAAGTATCTTGAGCTAATTTTAGTGAATTTTGTTTAAAGATCAATTGATCATTTGTAGATTTATGTTTTTATTAGCTTAAATTTTTTAAGATCATTGATTTTCATGGATTTACACTAGTCTTTAGGCTTATTTATCTAAAGATAGTTATTCTTTGAAGATTTATGTGAAATTATTGCAAAGGTTGTTTAAGCTTAGTGAATCTGATGTGCTTGAGGTTAGTTATAGTAATTTGGTGTAAAGACCACTAATATTCACAAATATGGATATATATTTGAGCTAATATAGGTAAATATGGTCATTCTTTTAAATATTTGTACTAATTTGTGCAAATTTTTCTTGAATTTAGAAATCTAAACATGCAAATTTACTTATTTATAGGAATTGAACCATTCTTTGCAAAGATGAAGTTTCTACATCGTATTTTGAATATGAATTGGATTTTACAAGCTAGAACTACCATGAATAAGAACTAGGTGAAGGTATAAGACAAGGCTACCTCTTTTTTCCTTGGAAATTCAAAGGAAAATAAGAGTGGATAAAGGTAGACTTAGAATTTCTAAATCTCAACCTACTTAACCTATTTTTGTTGTTGTATTCAATCCTCATCAAGGTATGGATTGGTTAGATATATCTTATATCAATGTGCTTGGTTAGGTACATGACTTACCAAGAAATTCAAATAAATATTTACCTTCTTTTAGTCTTATAGGTGTTGTTATTAATGAAGAACACATCAAGTTTTTTAAAGCTGCCTCAAGATTGTTAAATGTTGTTCATAAATATGTTTCTTACAGATTATTTCCTTTTAATTTTAGAGATGTATCATATGATTGGTTACTTAATCTTTATAAAAATTACATTATCATATGGAATGATTTCAATAATTATTTCATTGCTTAGTTTGGAAAGATCAGTCCATGTGATCTATATCAATAGTTCACCATAGTATAGAGAGATTAAAATAAACCAAATAGAGATTTCAATGCTAGATTTCAAAAGACGTATAGAAAAATTATAACTCCCTATAAGCGTGATGAATTTTTATCTTTATAAATCTATAAATATGATTTATATCCAATGACTTCTATGTTTCTAAAAAGAGTTGTTGGAGTCATAAATACATTAGACTTGGCCAATGTTGAAGTTATGAAAATTAATGATCAAATGCAACCTAAAGGTCAATTATCATATGTTATACCTAACATCAATCCTAATTTTTTTTCATTGAATATCATCCTAAACGCTAATCAGAACATGCCTACTTTGAATCAAACTCCAATTTTAAACCAGTTGCCTTTGAGTCATGCTCATCTTGGTCAAGATGTAGGATTGGTAAGTAAATATTAAATTAGATCCCATCCACAAGATCAACAAGATATGGTGCTAATATATAGTAGTAGTACTCAAGTCCACAATTCAAAGGCACCTAAGAATGAAAATGACTCCACATTGAAAATGGTTCAAAAATTGAGTATTAATTTTCTTTAGTTACATAGACAGGTAGGTAACACTGGTGAAGGTTCCAACAAAAACTATTATTATTAGAAGTTTAATAGACCTATGAATAGGTTTCACAATAGCAACAATAACAACAATAATAATGTTTCATCTACAAGTAAGAACATACCTAAAATAAACATCTATGATGTAGCTTTAACTAATTATTACAAGGTTCATAACACTACAAAGCATGGTGAGTTAGATTGTTTAGAATTTTGTAATGCTTTTGAAGTATTTCAAGATGAACTAGATACATTTATATTTATACCTAATAAATATATTTTTTTAGGGACATCTTACTCTTTAGAGGCATCTAAATCTTCTAAAATAACTCTTATGGTGGAAACCTTTGATTTTCCATTTCAAGAAGAGAATGAACCTGAAGATACTCCATAAGAGATTCATGCTTTTCAATAGTATCTGAAGAAGACTTATCCATTGAGGAACAAAGAAAAAAAGCAACTAATGAGAAGTTATACTCCACCAAGCAACTTTGATACTCCTCTTGATCCCAAAGCAGATAACAATCCAAAACCTCTAAAGGGAAGTAACACTATAAATAATGTTGATTTATCTAGTTATTATACTAGGAATGGGTATAATATAATAGAGGATATGAAGAAAATTAAAGCTAATATCACTTTACATGAATTGACTCATATAACTAAACATAGAAACTTGGTTATATAATATTTAACTAAAAACCCTAGCAAATCTCAAAAACCTACAAATGCAAATGTGGTGATGTATAAGAATAAAATAGAGGTTCCACCTTTCTTAATTATAATTAGAGTTTTTGGTAAAATTTTACATAATTATTTGTTATATTTAGGTGCCTCTACAAATATCATGCCAAAATGTATTTGCAAAAAGCTTGGTTTAACTCCTATTAAGTCTGATAGAGTAGTAGCTCAATTAGACAAATCTAGAGTTAAAGTGATTGGTGAATTTTAAATGTGCATATGCAGCTTATTTCAAAACCAAGAGTGCAAAAATTGATTGATATTCAAGTTTTGGATATTTTGGATACTTATGTGATGTTGCTTAACATAGATTGGAACAAAGATTTAAATGGATATGTGTCAACTACTTGCTCTCACATGTGGCTACCATGGAGGGGAGTTCCTAATCAAATTTGAATTAAAAGATAACCAAATATGATATATATGATCATTGAATATAATGCAATTAGTGAAAATGTCAATTTGGTTAATTATGATTTAGGGTTTTACACCAATAACACTCCTTATGTATGTAAGTCTAAAGACTCTCATACTATGCATAGACTTTGGAAATTATATGTTGATGGTGCTAGATGCAAATTTGGATCTGGAGTGGGAATAATTTTAATTAATCCCATTGGGAAAAAATATAATGCCTCTTAAAAAAAATTAGTTTGTTTTCACCAATAATTTTTCAAAGTATGAATCATTGATCTTAGGATTAAAAGTTGATATTAAACATAAGGTTAAATAATTACTAGTATATGGTGATTCTAAAGTAGTAGTCAATCATGTCAGAATCAAGTATCAATACAAATTGTCTTATTTGAAGAAATAAAAATTTAGAATATGGGACTTGATTAAGTATTTTGATGATTTTAATATTGTTTCAGTCCCTAGAGAAGGAAACCAGTCTACTAATGAACTAGCTTCAGTTGCATCTAGACTAATGCCAAACCAAGATCCCCAAAGACTTAACATTGAATTGTCCCTCTATACCTAATAATGTTAATCATCTACAAGTATTTAGTGATGACTTATAGATCATTTAATTCATGAATAGCTCAGGAGTGGTTGAGTCTCCTATTATTGATGAGGTCAATGAGAATTAACTTGATAATGATAGAATTGATGACAATATAGTACAACTGAATGATAAATAGATTCCCAAAGGCATGATTGCCTTGAAAGTATTATTTAACAAAGATAAGCTAGCAAAAACTACTAAAGCTCCTAAGGTGAGTGCGAAGGATTATAATGTAGTTGACTTAGGAACTTAAGGTCAACCTTAGTAAATATTAGTATAGCATGCACAAATGAAGAGTATAGAATAGCTAGAGACTTACTTACTAGGTACAAGGATGTTATTGCATGGTCTTTTGAAGACTTAAAGATATTTTATCCTTGAGTTATCACTCATACCATTACATTAAAATAATCTTGTAAACCCTTCAGGCAGAAGAAAAGACCAGTTAATCATGTTTTAGAACCATTGATTTATAAAGAGGTCAAGAAATTATTAGATGTAAAAATAGTTTTTCCAATCAGACATTCTACCTGGGTAGCTAATCTAGTACTAGTTAGAAATAAAAATGGAGAGATTAGATTATGCATAGATTTTAGGAACTTGAAAAAATATTTTAAAAAGGATAATTATCTTTTGAAATCCATTGACCAGATGATTAAAATAGTTATTGGTTCTACTGTGTTTCATAGATGGTTTTTTCATGTTATAATTAGGTACTTGTTAACAATGAAGATAGAATGAAGGCTGCATTCACAACAAAATGGGGAACTTTTTCCTATAAGAGGATGCCTTTTGGACTCATCAATGTAGGAGATACCTTTTAGAGAGCTATGGATATTTCATTTAAAGGTATCATAGGTAAATTTATCATTATATATATGGATGATCTATGTTTTCCAAAAATAGGGAAGATCACATAATGTGTTTACAACAAGTATTTGAATTCTGTCAAAGGTATGAAATTTCCCTTAACCCTAAAAAAAGCATATTTTATGTAATTGAAAGGAAATTTCTAGGACATGTGATAACTAAAGATGATATTTCTATAGATTCAAATAGATTCAATTCTATATCTAAAATAAAACCCCCAAATAGTAGAAAAGAGCTAAAGTCTTTCTTTGGGAAATCAATTTTGTAAGAAAGTTCATTTATGGTTTTACAAAGATTGTGAAACCACTCAATGACATGCTAAATAAATATTCAAAGGTTAAATGGAATGAATAAATGAATAAATCCTTCAAGGATATCAAGGAAGCAATAGAATAGGCACCTATGATGATAAGTCCTAACTTAAAAAAAAGATTTTTATCTTTATTATTTTGCTTCTGAACATACTATAACAACCGTATTACTTAGAAAATTGATAAATGTGATCATCCAATTTCATTTATGAGTAATAACTTTAAAAACATTGTGTTAAATTATTCCCTAATTGATAAACAATTATTTTCTTTGGTTAAGGTAGTTAAAAAATGTAAACACTATATTCTTAGGAATAAAGTGCATGGTATATTGCTAGACCCTACTACCAAACTCATGTTAGGTCAATGTGAATTAGGAGAAAGAAGAGGTAAGTGGATATGTATACTCTAGGAATATGATTTTGAAATTAAAACTTCTAAATTGGTTAGGTATCAAGGATTAATTCAAATTATTTCTAACACTAATCTTAAATTGAGCATCATGTAGGTTAACCAATAATATTTTCAACCAAATGACTGGTATGATGCAATCATTCATTTCCTAATCAATGGTTATTGTCCTGTAGGACTAAGTAGAGAATAAAGAAGATATTTGAGGCTCAAATTAGCTCACTTCTTGATCAAGTATGGGATAATTTATCAAAATAACCATGAAAGAATATATTTTAGATGTGTTTCAAAGGAAGAATTAGCTGGAATCTTAAATACCTTTCATGAGAAACTTGGAAGTGAACACCCTCTGTGAAAATAATAGCTTAAAATATACTAAGGGAAGGATATTATTAGCAACTAATTTCAGGGATGCTCACAAGCATGCCAAATAATGTCATCAATGCCAAATATTTAATACAAAGGAACATAAATTTGTTATGCCCTTGAGGTTGGTTTTGATTGACAAACCATTTGCTTAATGGGGTTTATAATTTGTAGGGGTTATTAACCCTAATTATTTATTAGGTCACAAGTATGTTCTTACTAGCATATATTATTGTACAAGATAGACAGAGTTAGTAGTAACAAAATAATGTAGGACTGAAGATGTTATCAAGTTCTTAGAAGAGAACATTTGCACTAGGTTTAGGACACCAGTATCATTGGTGATAATAGATCAACATTTACATATATAGAGATGACTCAATGGGCCTATGACAATAAGATAGCTATTAAATTTTCATCTAATAATTACCTTCAAGGTAATGGAGTTTCAAATTCTATAAAAAAGAATTTGATGAAAGCTATTAATAAGTTTATAGTTCAAAAACCAAGAAGATAACAGAAATTACTAAAGCATGCTCTATGAGTAGATAGAACCAACATAAAACAAGCTCTAAAATAATCACCATTTCTTTTGGTATATGGGAAAGAACTAATCTTTCAAATTACTCTCAAATTACCAACTTATAAGTTTATACAAGAGTGTATGGCAGGAGATCAAGAACATGCCAATTCTAGGTTTCTTGATATCATCCAAATGAAGGATGCAAGAGAAGAATCATTTGCTAAATTTAGTAGACATCAAACCACTGTCAAAATATGGTTTGAAAAATGGTCAAAGATCAAGGTGTTTAAAAAAGGAGACCTAGTTATCCTATGTGACAAAGCATCTAAGCCAAAACGAAAACATGGAATATTCACTCCTTTGTGGATTGGTCCTTACTAAATTGTTGAGACATTGGGAGAAAACACCTTTAATATCAAAGACTTGTAAGGAGAAGAGTTCACTTTTCCAACCAATGAGAAATATATCAAACATTAATTCTCTATTGTTCCACCTCAAGTCTTTATGGAGTAAGCTATAAGATTAGTTAGGGTTAGTACAAATAGGTTTAGATTAGTTTCACTCCTATCTTTGTTTGTAAATATTTGTTTTCTTGTTGTGTGTTTTATTACTTTGCTTTATTATTTGGTTTCCAATAGGTATTTTATAAGATATATCTTCTAGCTCAAAATCCATCTAAATGCTTAAAAGAACTTCATGAACCAAGAATGTGAATATGACTCTTAAACATTGGTTGATCATGGATCTTGGAAATTCTGATTTAATGTTATGATTATGAGAAATTGATGAATATTAATAAGTAGATTAGTTATTCCTTAAAAAATGTAAACCTTATTTTGATCTAAGTTTGATTTTAATAAGTATTTCATGTGTTTGAGTGAAAGTTTAAATAATTAGAACAAATTCAAGTTATCAATTAAAGAACATTATTGCCTGGGATGAATCTATAACCAAGGATGATTGTCTAAAAATCAAACATTTGAAAAAAAACTTAAACACCTAGATAATTATGATTTATAATCTTTGTTGGAAAGTTAAATACAGTTGAAAAATATAAAAAATAAAATCCTTATTGAAACTCTAAAATTTTTTTGGGCGAGGTGATTCTGGTAACCTCCATCAGGGTTAGGGACATCTAGATGGCAGTAGAGCAAGGCCTAGAGTAGAATGAAAGGTATCTTTGTTAGGGATATAGATGTTTGGTTGGCAATAAATCAATGCCCAAGACTTCCCATTTTCATAAATTGTGATTCATAATGAATATCCAAATATGCTACAAGTCTATGTTAATGATTAAGGCCATGAAATTTGGGAGTTGTTCTCTAAATCCCAGTGGCAATCAATAAATGAATCAAACCACACACACACAACATGACTAATTTTTGATGTTTTAACTTAATTATACATTTTTAAGACTTTTTATAACTATGAATTAATCTTAATAATAGTACTTGATCATGTGGAATGATTAGTTTGGTTATTGGTTTAAACCAAGAGTATCTAAATTCTAACATTTTGCAATGTTTCCCCCAGAAGTCACCATTTGTTGAGGTCAACATACCCCCATTTTAAAAAATAAGGACCCTTATTCAATTTTGTAAATTGTGATATAAATTAGGCATTCAACTTGATCAAAGTGCGTTATTAAATATCATGTTTTGATCTAGCTTACATTGACATGTTAGTACATAAGATTTATTTGATTTTATCTAATGTTTCTAACATTTATCTCATATGTTTCATCTTGCAGGATCAATGGATTTTCATTAGAATGAATAAATGTTAATAGCTCCATTCTTAAATGATTAATTTGACCCTAATTGGTTAACTAACATGGTCCCATTTGAATCCAATTTTAAATAACGACCAAAACCTTAATCTAAATTTATTTAGCCTAAGTTCTTATTAAAATGGGTTCATATTTTTATCAAGTTACTTTATTACATTTTAATCTTAGTTTAACCTTTGCCTAAGTTTTTATCAATTATATTAATTCATTAAAACTTTAGTATAATATTTATGTTAAGTATTTATATATCCCAAACCATTATCCTTTGATTTTAATATTTGCAAGTATCAATTAAACACACAACTGCCAAGTGTTGAAACTTCACTTGATCGAATCAAAGATTAAATTCACACGGGTGATTCCTCAAAGACATCAAGTCAAAGTTTCCTAGATCAAAGATTGATAGTGCATATTTAAACATATAAATCTTGATTGATGATTTGCATTAAAGGCTGGGGTCAATAAGTCAAGATCAAAGATCAACAGTGTGCATTAAATCATGCAAATGAATATCTAATGACAAACAGAAGGTCAATATGTCAAAGGATCCTGAGATTAAATGCAATGGTGACATGTGTCATGTTTTCAATGAATTAGATATATATCAACATCTTACGTTTGATCTAATGAATAAATATGAGATCAATGGTCTAATTTTTATCATATTTTTAGTGGATCAACGATGCACATTTGATCATGTAGATCAAATATCAATGACATGCATTCAACAAAGCATATAGGGATCAAAGGTATGAATTAAGTCAATGATTCAAAGAGGATAGATTATATAAAATTCCACCACATGATATCAAAATGTTAATCAGATGGAGATTGATGACAAGGTACATATAAAGCACAAGGGGTTGCCAAGTATCATAATCTGGTAAGCCCAAATCAAAGATCAATGACTACGTTAAAATTAAAGGATATAAGACTCTCAAGGAAATCAATGGAGAGAAATTAATAAAATTTATAGGAGGCACAAGATGATGACATGTGTCCAAGGCAATAACAGTCACATTTTAAAAATAAATAAGTAGCATGGCAAGGGGATGCCACATAAGCAGACATGTCAGATCAAAAGATTTTATGGTCCCAAGCATGCAAAGGTATAAATATTAGATCCAAATATGATCTAAGTCACCAATTCACATATTTAAAATTCACTTTCAACCATTAAATCTTAGTTAAACCTTCAAAAATCCCTAAGATATATGAAAAAGCCCTAAATTGTTCCTACATTCACTATTTTGAGCCGATAGAGTTGAATTATCATTTGCAAGAGGATAATTTAATCAAGATTATAGAAATTAACAAAGTGGTTAAATTATACCTATAATCATATGTAGAGGGTTGAGTATCTAAAGACATAGAATTTGTGGATTTTTCATTAAACAATGGAGACAATAATTGCTCAAGCTTGTTTTGGACTATTCAAAACTAGGGAATTATGACCAAGGAAGAAGAGAAACTACTCTTAGTTAAGAGACTATATTATGTCATCATATCAATTTATATGACATGACTCCATTATACTACTTATAAAGTAGAGGTATTGAACTATATCAATATCCTAAGTCTTATTTTCAAAGATATTAAAATTGACCAGGGTATGTTCATTCATGAACCTAGTTTGACGAAAATTACATACACCTCCCTTATTAATTTTGAGTCTTATTATAAATTTCCTAGGCCAAAAATATACCTAGCCTCCATTAATACATGGGCCCAAAAACATACCATGATAGACATCTTGGAAAACTAGCTAGAGGTAACAAGGTCATTGTAGATCTTGCAAAGAAAATCATTGTGAATCAATTTAGACCTGGAGTCAAAATGGTCATGACCATGATGAAAAAGATATATGTATTTGAACATACATCACATGTAAAACATATATGGGTCCATGTAGTACATTTATTATTGAGTAAGTGGTGGTTCCTCCTTTAGGTGAAATTATTAGCATTTTCCTAAGTAGACATATCTATGTGATTAAAATAAAGAAGAGGACTAAATTATACATAATGTCCTATTTACTAGATTCCCTATGTGCCACATCAAAAATATCTAACCAAAGAGAGTGGTCTCCTAATAGTACCCAAACTGTATCCCAATGTTATTCCAAATTGCATATTTATTGAGTAAGTGGTGGTTCCTCCTTTAGGTGAAATTATTAGCATTTTCCTAAGTAAACATATCTATGTGATTAAAATAAAGAAGAGGACTAAATTATACATAATGTCCTATTTACTAGATTCCCTATGTGCCACATCAAAAATATCTAACCAAAGAGAGTGGTCTCCTAATAGTACCCAAACTGTATCCCAATGTTATTCCAAATTGCATATTTATAAATATAGGCACCATATCTAATTCATATGTGACTGTATTTACCCTACTTTGAGAAAATCCATTGATGGTATCCCCATGATGAGGATACGACCTTTAATCAATCAATTCATTGAGATAATGGGGACATATGTCTATATCTTGATTGCATAGTTATAAAAAGTTAAGGAACTCAAATTGCCCCTCTCAAACTACTAGTTCATGTGCTTGACAAGTTGGCAGAATAAGAAATTGCATACCAATTATTCAATGGGATAGATAGAATTTTCAAGACTAATAGGAAGGGATTTATACATACTTTTCCCTTGACAATTGGTAGAACCATTTCCAATCAGTTAGACCACATTGAATCTACTTCAAAACATAGGCTTTCCTTCAACTTGTAGATAGATGATCATAGAAAATGGGATCCATATGGTAGAGTAACGGATCATTTGAGAATCAAATGTATTCTAGTTATGCCCTATGAGCATGAACCTAGTGAATTTGAATTTGTATACACTAAGGCATCCTCCTACTATGAAGTCACTAGAAAATAGAAAGAGCACAATATAAAGACTGAGTCCATATTAAAAAGAGATCAAAAGATGGAGGATAGATGGTAACTTGGTCCAAGGTAATATCATTTGGTAGATTTTGGTTTTTCTAAGCTTCCATTAGTAGATATACAAATAGAACATAGGCATGAAGAAATGAAACCAAGTGATCTTTCTTCAATCTCCTTAGTCCTTGAAACTTTTGGAGTAGTAAAGCAAGATTTACCTCAATAGGAGGTTCACATGATAGATTTAGATCCTCAAGAATCTATGGAATATGAATTGAGAATTTTATCCATGACATATGAATGAGATGTAGATGCAGAGGAGAAGGTTGAGGAATCTAAGTAGGGTAATGGAAAAGAAAATTCATTGGAATTGATAGTCATTAATCCTCTTAAGAGGAAATTTGAGGTTGCAATTGTCTCAAAATCAAAGAAAGAAAAAATGGCCGAACTTGATTTCCCTTTAGAGAACATAAAATTTTTATAGTGAAGATAATCCTATCTATGGACTAGATATACCTAAATAGATCATATATGAACCATGTTTAGAAAGTATTCCTACTACTTATCATCTATGGGCCATAGTAAATATTTAAGACATTCATAGGAGTTGAAGCCTTGAATCATAGAATTACAAGATGAAGAAGCAAAGAGATTGGATACTCCAAGTCATTCATTTGACATACATGTATAGGTTTCAAGTAAGCATATATGTGAATATTCATTTGGAGTTAGGTATGATCCAACTACCATAGGCCTACAAAAGGTCATTGAGATATTTGTCATGGAAGGAGGCTAAGAGATTCTACATCAAAAGGTGGAACCTTTGGTTCATTTAACCTAGAAGAGAGAACAAAGACCAGGGGAGGACCCTATATTTGAAGAATATATTCTAGAGCTAGCGTAATCTTAGGCAAAGAGGTTACAATTTACAATCAAAGGGTTAAAGTAGGAGAAGTAGAATATGGAAGAGTAGTCCATTTTATCAATCCTAGTGGATATTGGTAATATTTTCAAAGCAACTATCTATGATACATTCTATTACTTGAAAGTAATAAAGTACAAATTTGACATAGTGAGAAAATAACACACCCTAGCTATGAACCAAGTTAATCAATGGCAAGATTTAGATAATAAAGTAAAGGAATTAATCAAGATACCAATGAAAGGCTAGATCTCTAAACTCAAAATAGTTAGCCTATCACATTTGAATATGGTTATGATAATATTTATGGAGAAGATCAAGGATATGAATAATTGGTCTAAAGGCATGGAAGGAATTTCAAATGATTTCAATAAATTAGAGGACCAAATGGTATAAATTCTAGGAAGTTTGATCAAGGATCCAACCATCCTTAGTCCTACAAGATTGATAACTAATGAAGAGTTTCAGCACAGAGCTACCTAGTTTATCCAAGAGGTCAAAAATAAAAGCTAGGGCACCATAAGGGCTAACAATAAACATATCATAGACATGATATTGTTAGCAAATGAGAAGATTGTCAATGTTAGGAACATTAAAGAATCCATGGATATAGATAATGAAGTTTTCAAAGATTTTCCAAGGCAAAAAGAGGAGTTCTTCATAGATTTGATCATCAATGTCAAACTGATTGATGAAAAATATGACAAAGCCATGAAGGTTTCAGCATAAAAGCAAAAGGCTACAACTATAGGGGTATCCCAAGGTCAATTGAGCTGACTTAGAATATTATTTTATGTCAAATATCATGTAAATCATTTGAAAATAATATGATATTTTGTAAAATCATGTGCAATTTTTAACTCACATGGCTTATTGGTTAGTCACACTTGCAAAGTGTCATTAGTTCTAGAATGTTGTAAAAGGATAACTGTCCTTGACACTTTTTATATTCTTATTTGATAACGAATCACTAATACACCTCATAGGTTTCCTATAAAAATAGGTATTGTCTTTGTAAAAAAAGAGGAAATTTTTATAGCAAAACTTTTGTGTAAATTTTGGAGCAAGTAATGAAAGCAAGAGAATTTTGCAAAGATTGTCTCATATTTATTTGTTTGTTTGTTATCATGGCTACTTACTCAATTTTTTGTTTTGATGTTTATATATAAATTACTTTCATGAATTATAGATTTGAAAATGTTAATGCATAGTTGTTAATTTGAGCTTACACTATGTTGACTAAAAGTTTTTACTTTCATTTCAATATCCTTGCTTTTCTTGAAGTTGTGCTAATGTAATTTCTCACGGAAGTAAATATTTAAAGTGAATCTAATTTCTAATTTTCATGTTTCAAATATCCTTAGAAATTTTCTCGGTATATGATAGGATTTATACTTTTGGTAATTTCATGTCATGCTGGTTTGAAGATGCACACTATTGATGAAATTCAAGCTTTGTCAGGATGTTTGGACTAAAGATTAGAATCATCTTTCGTTATTCCCTGCTCTACCTATTTTATCATTTTTTATCAAATCACTATAGTTTAATTTCTCATTATAAATATTAATACTAGATTAGTTTTTTAGACTTTAGGTTTTGATCATCATTCACTAGACTTAACAAGAACAATTTTCATATTTTACAAAAATTTAGGACCAAGATTGCTCCCAACAACCATTTACATAATCATTTTTGTGAAACAGTTAATTAGATTGGCTGCTACTCTACCATAGAACTTAGAAAGATCACAACCAAAAACTCATGAAAAAGATTCTTTGACTCTTAAAATGAGAAGTATTTTCAACACTATGATAACCTTGTGATACACTTACATGCATCAACAGAGCCATCCCTTCTAATTTATTATTTTACACATAAAAATATTAATTAATAAAAACCCATACAAGAATTTGAATGATAATTTCAAATTATTAAGATTAAATTTTATCTTTTCTAAGTTATAAATGACCTACACATGTAGGGATTACGAGTCGATCTCAACCTTTATGGGTCGATCATTCCCCTCACCTAGAAAAACAAAATTTCAAATATAAACCCTTCATTATAGGTTGGTATTTATTTTTAGTTTTAGGATATGTAGTGTGAATTTTAACCTATTTGGATTGTTAGGAATGCAATATAAGTCACTTATTCTCTAACATGGCAATTTCACTATTCATGCACACTTATACTACTACACATTGATGAAAGCTATCGTATTCTTTCTAAATTTGATTATGTTCACCTGAATCACCACTTATGAAATTCAAGAGCCAATTATATATAATTCAAACAAACCATTATCAAGTATTCAATCCCTCTCTAGATGTATACATGTAACATATAAGACTATTTCACTTAACACTCTAGGTGGGAGAAGTATATGGGCTTGATTCCATCTCCAAAGTAATTTGGACACATAGGAAGTGATCAATAATCATGGGGTTTATTGAGGTTAGCTCAGCCCATTACACTCCCCCTATCATTTTTAAGGTTTTTAGTTATCATAGGCCCTAATGGGGTTTCAACCTTAAGGAGGTCATCTATACATATTTGAAGGTTTAAATTTCACATACAATTATATTCAAAGAAAGTGTAGATGAATATACTACCAGTATTATATTTTCTTACATAAGTCAAGATTGACCCCTAGAGGTCAAGAGTGATAGTTGATCTTGACTATTTATAGTCAATTTTGAACCAGAATAATGAAAAATGTTGTTGTAATTTCACACACATAATATAGTCTAATTTGATCATTTCCAACCATCTTTCAATCACACACATTCAAACTAACATCTAGTAATTGGCTAATTTTTCTTGGCCACTTTTTATTTTTCATAGTTAGCTTATTTCATTCACTTGAGTTATATCCATGTCATTATTTTATTTTATTTCTATTAGTTGTAAATGATTTAAATCATTTTATACCCTTCAGTTCGTTTTATATTAATTAGATTAAATATTTTAGTTAATTCCAAATTCTAATAAAATTGGATACATGTGATTTCCTACCAATGGATATCATAACAGTCTTGACTATAGTGTGACAAAAGGCCATATACAAATGACATATCATGATTCAAATAGACAATACTTCCTAAAAACTCATTGTAAAGTGTACCATCAACAAAAAGAGAAGAAAACTAGGTGGAAAGCTAGAATCTATGAACATAATGAGTTGGTGTAGTCTTATTGTCTTCCATGTTCAAGTGAATAAGTATGTCTTACGCATACTTAGATTGATTGGTAAATATTAATTTCATAGACTATGAAATATAAATCCCAATAAAATAGTGTATTAATCCCAATTCATTCATCTCAAATTACTTCATAAATTGTAATTCCATATAATTACCTGTAGGGATTAATTCATTAATAGAGATGAATAAAATTAATATTTTCACATCTATTTTTTTAGTGTAGACTATAGGGTTCAAGTAACTTTATCTAAAATTAAATTTAAAATAAACCTATCAATCTTTGCATACTAATAACTAGGATCATGTTTCAATATGTATGAATTCTTCTTCAAGTTGCACACATAGCTGGAGTTCACACTTATAACAAACTTGAGAGGTTGATACATGTAAATCTCTTCTTGTAGGTTAGCATGAGGAAAAAAACATTAGGTCCATAAATGGACTTCTCATCCTACTTTTGTAGCCAAAGAGAGTAAAAGATAGATGTAACTCATCTTTTAATCTTAAGCAAAGGTTGTGTGGTAATCAACACCTTAATTTGTGAAAAAACTTTGGCTACAAGCCTAAATTTTTACTTTTTAATGTACCCATTTTTTCATACTTAGTTTTATACACCCACTTCCACCTCATTATTTTTTTTCCTTTTAGAATTAAAATTGAGACCCAAGTATCATTATTCTTCAAATAATCAAATTATACTAGAATATCTATGTTCCACTAAGGATACCAATGAGCCTCAATGTAAGTTTATAGATATTGAGTCACTTCCAACTTTTATAAATGATAACACAAAAATGTTTTTGTGATCTAGTCATGTGTGGATCACTAAGATTCCATGCCAATGCACAAACCTCTTAACTAACTTTGTTGAACCATTTTGATTAAATTTGTGATAATT
>JARHVA010001668.1:2847500-2950000 GCA_037957365.1 Torreya grandis | reverse complement strand
AATGTAAACACCTAACCCTAAACCCCAAACCATAAACCTAAAATCCTAAATCTTAAAACCTAAATTTAAGCCCTTAACCCTAAACCCTAAGCCTAAAACCATAAGTCATAAACCTTAAACATTAACTCCTAAACTAAATTTTTTAAACCCAATTAAAAAATAAAAAAACCCAAAACATTAAACACTAAACCTAAATCCCTAAACCCTAAACCCTTAACCATAAACCTAAAACCCCAAACCATAAAATATAAACCATAAAGATTAAACCCCAAATCCTAGACCCTAAGCCCTAAGTCCTAAACACTAAATCCAAAACCCCAAATACTAAATACTAAGTTCCAAAGCCCAAACCCTCAACCAAACCCCCAAGACCAAAACCTTGAACCTTAGACCCTAAACCTTAAACCCTAAGTGTGAAACCATAATCCCAAAAACCTAACCCCAAATACCAAATCCCTAACCCTAGAAGCTAAACTCTTGGTCTTTGAGACATAAACCATAAATCCCAAGCTTTTAAGTAGAAAATATAAATTATAAGCCCTAAATCCTAATCCATAAACCATAACACTAAAACTTGAACCCTAAAATCTAATCCCTATACATTAAACCCTATTTTGTGAATCTTGAAGCATCAACCATAAACATTAAACCCTAAATTTATAAATCCTAAAACTCTATACATAAATCATACTCTTGAGTTATCAACTATATAGATAAAGGAGAGGGGGCATTGGCTGAGCCATATATTGAAAGGATATGGGACATTATAACCTATATAGAGAAAGGAGTGACTATGGGAATTCATGTAAAAGTCTTGAAGGTGAATTCAATATGAATTCCTAATAATTTATGGGTTTTTGAATCAATGGGTCTAACAATATGCATAAATTTATATCTTGTAGCATTCAACCTATAACATACATATAATAATGATAAAGTCTTTCAAACATTACATATACCCCATACCTAGTACTACATGTATGTATGTTGTCACTTATATATGACATATTCATGTATTCATGATATAGTCACTCATACTAGACACAAATGTAGCTAATTACCCTAGTACACTCTATTTACACCTAAACCATTAACCCTAAAACCCAAACCCCAAACCCTAAACACCATAAATCTTAAATCTTGAACCATAAACCTAAACCCTAAACACTATAAACCTTAAACACTTAACCCTAATACATTATCCCTAAACCCAAAATAATAATACCTTAGCCCCAAAACCTAGACCCTAAACATAAAACCTTAAAACCTTAAACCTTAGACTGTATACCCTAGACCCTACGCCTTAAAACTTAAACTTTAAGACCTTAACCCTAAATCCCAAACCATAAGCCTAAAATCCTAAATACTAAACACTAAACCATAAAACCTTAACCCTATAACCTTAATATTAAACACTAAACCTTAAACACAAAATTCAAAATCATGAACCTTAAACCCTAAACATTGAACCCTTAACCCTAAACCCAAAACCTTGACCCCTAAAATCTTAACACTAAACCCTAATCTTAAAACCCTAAACACTAAAACCTAAACCTTGAAATTTAAATCCTAAACCACAAAAATAGAACCATAAAACCTTAAACCCAAAACCATATACCCTAAATCCTAAAATTGGATAAACCCTAAACCTTAAAACCTAAATGCTAGAACCTAAATAATGAATTCCAAACATTAAACTATAAAATTTTAACCCTAAACCCTTAACATCAAACCCTAAAAATGAAACCTAAATTACAAACACTAAACATACATTGTGGATACTACACTATATAGGAATGATGGAAGCATTGGTAGTTTAGCTCAACCCCCTCTCCACTTTCCTATCATAATTCTTACACAAGCACAAAGATTTTAATGCAAGGAGAAAACATGCCATAAAAAAGTTAGTGGCACAAATGCTAATAATTTATACTCATCAACCACATCATTCTTTGAGATTAACTCATAAACATGATAAGATCCAAAATGCTTTGTCCCTTTTCCTCAATGATTTGGAAATAAATGTCTCTATAAGAAGGATTTCACCTCATATGAATCAAGCACAAAGAGGTGATTTTTTATCCATCATCAATTTTCATCATCCCTCATCATTCAAAATTATTTTTTTCCATGAAAGTATAAAGAGTATATTATCTTATTTCCACCATGTAAATCATTCAATAATATCCATAGAGTAATCCATCATGACCCTATCTAATCTACTAGACATGAATGAGAATAATCACCCTAGTACACTCCAATTAGGACAAAAGGAATTAAAACATCATTAAAGATTCATTTGAAAAAGATATTATTCAATCTGAAACAAATTTATACTAACTACTGGATTGGAACACACTCTACTATATGAGAGAGTGACTAGGGATTATGATAGAGTGATTAGGTATGATGAGGGATAATGAGGGAATGGTTATGGATAATGAGGGATGAGGAGGGGTGATTAGGGTTAATTAAGGAGGATTATGGTTAATTAGGGAGTGATTAGGGATGATGAGGGGTCTAATAAAAGATGATGAATGATAGCATAGGGATGATAAGAAATGATTATGGTTAATGAGGGAGTTATTAGGGATGATGAGGGATGATGAGAGTGTGACTAGGGATGATGCTCAAGATGATGAGAGAGTGATTAGGTATTATTAGGGTTGATGAGGAAGCATTTAGGTATGATTAGGGATGATGAGGGATGATGAGGAAGTGACTAGGGATGATGAGGGTTGATGAGGGAGTGATTAGTAATAATGAAGGATGATGATAGCCAATGAGGGAGTGATTAGGGATAATGAGGGATAATGAGAACTAGTGAGGAAATGAATAGGGATGATAAGTGAATATGATGGTTAATGAGGGAGTGATTAGGGATGATGAGGGTTAATAATAGAGTGTCTTATGTGAATTTGGAGTGATAGAATATGACTTTATTGTACATGACTTTGGAATAATTCATGAGATTGGTATTGAAGAATGCATAGATTGACCATCTATCTGATATTTGTTTTAGACTGAATGGTATATTTTTAGAATTAATTTTAATGGTGTTTTTATTTATTCTATTTTGAATGAATTTTATTAGGTTGATTAGCTACATTCATGTCTACTATAAGTTATCGTATCATGATTATAGGTAGATGTCATGCATGCGTGAATGCATACATATATGTAATAGGTATGTAATAGATGCCATGTATGAATAAAAATATCATGACTATAGGTATGTTAAAAGTTATATGATATAGGATAGTCGTTTATTCATATTGATAGACTCATTGATTGAAAAACCCACAAATTATTTAAGAATCCACCTTCAAGCTCAGGTATTCAATAGGGTAGCGCATAATCAACTACGTAAAGTAAGTAGGGCATACTCAATTAGGTAAAATGTAGGGAATAATCAATGGTATAGATATATTACATACGTAATATGATTTTTAACCTTGTTTCTCATTCTATATTATGATCCTAAAATTATGAAAACTAAAGATTGACTATAATGGAATTTGAAAAACTAACTTCTAAATGGTAACTCCTACAACTGTCTAATCAATTTTAGAAGATATTGAGTGGCCCTAATTTTTTATATTTAGTAAAATAAATTTAAAGTATAAGAATATACATTTTATATTCTTATACTTAACATTTATTTTAATAAATATATGCTTTCAAAAAATCAAACATGGCAAAACAAAATTGTAGTCCAAAGTGTTGAACAACAACCTCTAATTGCAAAAACTATATATATATATATATATATATATATATATATATATATAAAATCTTTCAACAAATCAAATTGAAAAACAAAAAAAATTGCAGTCTAAAAAGGATGTACGGCCTTTGGAAAAGATGCACACCCTTTGAAAAGGGTGTACATCATTTCTAAAGGGTGTGCATTCTTTAAAAAGGGTGTACACCCTTTTAAAATTTCATTTTTTTTGTGTTTTCCCTCCAAATATTCCTTGGGTACAGGCTTGGGAGGTCTGACCCTACCTTGAAATTGGTCATGGAGCAACCCACTTAGTTCTAACAAATTTAGGAGTCTTTTTTGTCTTTATTGACACATCTAATCAGGCGGTATATATATATATATATATATATATATATATATATATATATATATATATATATATATATATATCTTATTTCTAATAAATTTAGGAGTCTTTTTTGTCTTTATTGACACATCTAATCAAGCAACATTTATTATATATATATATATATATATATATAACTCTTTTTTATGAATAATTAATTAATTATTATTATGTGAAAATCTCATATCAACTTCAGATTTTAAGATTTGGATCCTAGAACTAGGACTAAAAAATTGCTATAAATTTGGCTAATCCAATGGTAAAGGAAATCTATTTTATTTAGATATTTGAATACAAAAATATGATTAGATTTTTTTTTCATATTATGAGGAAGGTCATAGAGACAAAAATTATAATAAAATATTTAATATTTGTGAACATTATTTTGATTTAATAAATGGTAGTGGAGTTACAATCAAGAATAAGAAAGAGAAGGAGGTAGAAGAAGAATTATAAAATTGTCTTGATCCTGCCAGTTGACACATTTTTATACCCATTAAATAAAATATAACAATGTTTTTTAATGGTTATGGTTGGAAATCGACTAATTAATCTTGAGGTGGATATGATGGGTTATACATACATAAATACATGTGTGTGTGTGTGTGTGTGTGTGTGTGTGCGCGCGCGCGCACGTGCGCGCATGTGTGTGCGTGTGTGTTCAAGGGGGGTATATGTCGTTATACCTAAATAAATAATAATTTTTATATATATTTGTGTGTGTGTGTGTGTGTGTGTGTGTGTGTGTGTGTGTGTGTGTGTGTGTGTGTGTGTGTGTGTGTGTGTGTGTGTGTGTGTGTGTGTGTGTGTGTGTGTGTGTGTGTGTGTGTGTGTGTGTGTGTGTGTGTGTGTGTGTGTGTGTAAGAATATATCCCAAGGTGGGCCTGTTGAGTTGTTAGCATGGGAAATTTATTATATAATAGTTACCAAGAATTTAAGTTAATTATAATAGAAATTTAACTTAGTGATGTGTTGGCATTGTGAATTAAGTATTTTGAATTATTTTAATATCTTAATTCATTGGTTATTGTAAAATCATATAAGCTTGAAGAGGCTGGGTGTGTGTGAATTAAGGGACATTTTTATTTATTTTAAAACTTAATACATTGGTATGTGAATACTAATGGATTTTGTTTTATAATATGGTTTTATTACATGGTGGCAAGAAGGAGAGATTGTGTCCTGTGCTTATAGACTTCTTGTGGCAAAAACATTTTGGACCATGAAGTGGTCATGAGCTTGACATGGAATTTAGTCTTATCTTTGGGGAAAATTCATTTGATTTTAGGTTTTATTGGATAACATTCTATGGGTTATCATTTTGGGTCATTGAATTCATTGGCTAATGAGAGAGGGGAGAAAGAAGATGGTTTTAAGGGGATGGACGGAGAGAAACTATTTTTGCTTGGATGTGGTCGCATGGTGGAGAAACAAGACAAAACCCTACATACACTCATAGGCATGGTATTTCTCTTTCTAATTTAATTTCTTAAATTTAAATCCCTTATTAATATTACAAGTTCTACATAAAACCTAGTGAGGTATATTCTCATGTGAGAATATTTTATTATTCCCACATGGGCCTATGCCATGGCTAATGAGGTTTTATGTGGAAATTATTGTTTAGCATGTAAGAATGAAAATAAATCTAGGTATACTTGGGATAATGCTTATGTTTCACTATTTGAGTGGGTTGTTTTCTTGATTCTATTATCCCATAATGGTTTGTACAACATTATCTATAATGGTTGGGGTTTATGTGATATATGGAATTATTTTAATTATGCATGTTTTAGCTGAGCGTATGCTCAACCTTCTTTACATTATTGTAGTCACTAGTATGTATTTGTATTTTATTTCACTTACTAAGTGAAGGGATGGAAATTCCTATTTTAGTGTGATACTTGAGGATTGCATGACTGCT
Organism: Torreya grandis; assembly: GCA_037957365.1. Classification (NCBI taxonomy): domain Eukaryota; kingdom Viridiplantae; phylum Streptophyta; class Pinopsida; order Cupressales; family Taxaceae; genus Torreya; species Torreya grandis. The sequence continues at coordinate 2,943,964 of JARHVA010001668.1, read as the reverse complement.
AATACTTAGTTTATATGGAAAGTCTATGATGATCATGATTATTTCATACCTTACTTATGCTGAATTTTTTATCATCTTATAAGTATGTACATTCCTTACGATTGATGTTTACTTCAAAATTGGTCTATCATTGAAACAAAATTCTTATTTTTAGAAATGGTAAGTAACTAGTTTCTTTAAGATTCTTGTTAATTTTGATGATCACATATATGGTTGGAATTATCCTAATTACATAATACTAGTTGTACTTTTTTGACCTATGGATAGAAATTACATATGAAATAAGTGAGTTAGTATAGTAAGAAGTTTGTTAATAAAACTACTACAACTACATGATCTTCTTGAGCATGCTAATGTACTATATAACATGGTTCAGTTAGGCATTTAATTAAAACATAACTTTAGTCTTATAGTGTGCAATAATTGTTAATTTTATGGCATTGTAATGAGTATGGCCTGAGTATTACACTACCTTAGATATAATGTATTTATGGAATAATCCAATAGTATGGAAACACATGCTTAGCTGAAATACACCCTTTCATTTATATCAATGCATACCTCATGTTAACTATACATACCTTGACTATTGTCAACATGATCTCCTTTGCATGAACCAAATATATGAGATGCCCACTATATCTTATCTAGTAACTATAGGGTTGATCATAAGTTGTATCATTACTCATTAATTATATTGAGGAATTCATGTTTAATAAATTGAAACAACATGAGATTATATAAGTATGGAACTATCATAATCTCTAAGGCTTTAATGAGTAAGTCAAATTAATTATATTTTAATTTAATAATGGGTGACGTGTGAGTTGTAAATAAAATAGGCAATGATTCAATGACCTTGATCCAAATAAGAGGTTAATTACCCTTGGCTAGTAGCACTAGTTCAGTTGCCTATAATGTTCTAGCTATCAATCTTTTTCCATGATTGTATTCTCTTATTGATAATAATAATAATTTATGTTGTATGCTCATGAAACCCTTAAATGATTTGACATGGGTTTTGATCAACTTGTTGGTTGTTTCTCATATGAATAACATCTTAGACAATAAACATGTTATGCATTTTAACTATTTTATCTGGCCTTGGATGTTTATACTCAATGTGAGAGAAAAAAAATTGATTCAAAGCAACAAAACATTTATGATTAATAATAAAGTATGAATGTTCTTGGCTATTAACTATTAAAAACCTTTATAGTCATGTTAAATGTAGTGTTAATGTTATTTTACAGAATCTATATTGATTTTTTAAAAACCTACTTATTTTGGGGGTTTATATAATAGTTTCATTTGTGATTTATCCTTTTCAAAAGGAAAATGTTACTGTAACAATAAACTATGAGGTTGCCTAATTTTATTTAATGTAGAATTAAATTAGTTGTATTGTTTGATCTCTTTGGACTTGATTTATTAAGATCGAATTTGAATTTAAGAATATTTGTTAGAAGCAAATTCACATTGCCAATTTTAAGTTGACACATCTATCGCCCCCTTTTCAATGCATGGATTATAATACAGTTGGCTCTTCTCTTTGCTAAATTGAATTCTTGATTATCTTGCCACATGCTCAAGTGTTGTATCCACCATTACTAACTAGGATAGAATTTGAGATGATGAATTCAAATTGTTGATTCCATTTGTATGCATTAACATTGTAGTCTGATTCATTTTTGAGGGATACCCTATTCTAAATGCAGTACCTCCATGGTAGTATAAATTATTCCTTGTGCATTAGGCTTTTGGTTTATATATATGTTATAACTATCAGTGATTATTGGATTGTTCCACTAATGTATCAAGATTAACCATTTGTTATTAAACTTGGAATGGTGCATCATTGTACGTAAATAAAAATATTACATCCCTGTACTTTTTTGTATTACACTCTTATTAAATAATTATTTTGATCACTCTTTTCAATATATGAATTGGTAATGAAAATTCCTTATTTTAAATGATGGGTGTTCTGATTAGCTGGAATTAAAGATTATATATAATCCATGGTTGTAAGTATATACATATGAATGATATTCTGATTAGCCTTCAGCTATTGAGACATGTTATGAAATATGTTTATGTTGTTCTCTTCCTTTTGGTTAGCTTTGAGGTGCATGAGGTATTCTATTTATACCTATATTATAGATATTAGTTTTGTCAACACTTATTGCTTAATCAATCATGTTTAGAGGTTCGATTATATTTTGTGTGTGTGTGTGTGTGTGTGTTGACTATGCTAATATATTTTAACAAGTGTTGGAAATATATTTTGTTGCATTGCCTTATGATATTATGGAAAACTTGTAATTAAGATAATATTATAGTTGTTCATATTTACATATTCACTTACGGATCGGGCTTGAATTGATGTCATTGTTACTTGTTCATACCCTTGTTAATATTGGATGTTAATCCAAATGTATTTGGTTTGGTAGTACAAGGTTGAATTTTTTTTAAGAAATTGGAAATTAACAAATTAATTATTAATTGACTTGTGAATGTATGAATTCATCTGATCAAGTGGTTGTTAGCATGAATTTTGGATTGGATTTTCAAATCTTGATGTGTTAGCTAGTTTTAACAAATTATTAGGTTGGATGCATGGTTGACCATCTTGAGTCCATGTGAAATATACATGTGATATGACAGCTGGTTGTTCGTAACTGTAGCCCATAGTTGGTCTATATCATGACATTTCCAATGGCCTAATGGTTGAACCGACCACTTAATAATTTACTATTCTTATTAATTAAATCTTATACTTATTATTAATCTAAGAAGTTGAAATGGACCACTAGTGTAAAGACTCTATGGTCAAGGATTTATTAATATAATCCTGAGTTGGTAGCACTATTATTGGTAGTTCATTATAATAACTAATGTTTATTTTATATCAGGTAAAAATCTAAAATGGATGAGTTCTAAATTATATAATGGGATTTCTAAGGATGTTATGTTCATCTTCATCATGTGCATTATCTCTTGGTAAACGTTAGATGTTCATGTTGGCAAATAGGAATATGATTATTTAATTCCCATGATAATCATTTTCCATATGATGGAGCTATATGTGATTTGGTGGTATATGCCAAGTGAAGGAATAGGGGTACAATGACCCCTATGATTAAGGATCATTGTATAATGAGCTGATGGGGGAAGAACCCAAACTGGTCTTTGCTTAGGTGATCATAAATATTATATGTTTTATAGTTTTATGTTGCATTGCCTTGGTAACAATTCTATGATATCTACTTACTGATTTTAAAATGTTATAAGGCTTGCATAAGTATAAGCTTAGTATGAAGATACCTTGGTTCTTCTTTTCTGACTTGTCATACTTATTATGGTACCCACTTATTACTAGATTTGTATGTTTAACAATTGGTAAGTGAGATAATTCCCTGCTATGATAAATATTATCCCTTTGGTCCTTGACCTTATTTATTAAACTAAACTACACACTAATTATGATAGTAAGGATACTTGAGGCATGAATGAATCTTTCTATCCTCTTGAATCACCAATCCATAACCACATAGGGTGATTGGATACTTAAATTGGTCTAAAGATCCCTAGATGGTCTGATGGTAAAATGAGTTCCTTTTATAAGGTTTGAATTTTATTAGTGTGAACCCACACATCAATACCCCTTGACTAGTATATCATCCTTTAGGTAACCATCTATCTACAAAATCCTTTAGTGATGTTCATATTTACATTAGTGTCTAAATGACCCAATACATTTATGGGTTGTCTACTCATCTTATGCAGACCCGTATTGATGTGTCATGCATTGTAAAGTTGTGTAGTGAGTTTTACACATAGTTATGTTGCATACTCTATTAATAATTTCTATAATTTGTTTTTGGGGTTATTTCATCTTAGTATCAGAGCCTGTGGTATGAGTATTATCAAAAATAATGTTTATTTATCTCACTCCCTGGAAGTCAAGATCAATGATAATTCTTTTTACAACTAAATTAAGTTTTACTTTCTATTTAGTTTCTGCCAGTTGTTGTTCCAAGAGATGTGTAAAAATGGCAATATGCTTGAAACTTTTTCCTATGATTCTCAAATCAAGGATGAATTTATATTTAGTGGTGCTTGTGTTGGGAAAATATGAAACATAAGTGGCCTGAAAATCAAGAATAATTCCTTATTAGGGTTGTAATAACTTGAGAAATCATTCAAGACATGATTAGAAAACATGAACATGGATTGAATAATCTCGACAATGTTTCCTAGAGATTTCCCCAAACTGAAATGGGTTATGAAAATGGACTTGGGCTGCAATTAAGGGTGTTGATTGGGTTTGACCCAAGCATCAAGGAGCTCAAGAAGTTCCCACTGCCTACTTATATGGGTGAAAAAGTTGATGATGCAGCTAATGCATGACTATGTGTACACATGAGTATATCAACCTACAAGGTATGATAGCTAATGTGAATAAAATAGTGTTATTACTTAACATTGGGATGATGAAAGTCTAATTTTATGTGATTTACATTACTCTATACCTTTACCTTGGTTGGGTTAACCCTTCCCAACTATAGTTGTGTCTGATCAAGCCTCACTTGTCAACCATTGAATTATATGGGTGAGTCAATGGTAAATAAGTGGTAAAGGATTAGCTCTTATAATAAAGGGAAATAGTGTCTGAAATCTATTGATGGGTTGTATGGGAAAACCATCACTAGGTACTTGGAACACAATGACCTAGGAAAGACCAAGGGTTTAACTCAACCCTCAAGTGCTAGATTGGGTATGAGGAACTAGTCTACTTGGATAAATCATTTGATCTTGTGCTCTCCACTTGTTGAGGGAATGTCTAGACCCATTGAGGAGATGTGAAGCATGAATGGTGGTGATAAATGTTTCTATTATTATAGATAAGACTATTGTAACTATTGGTTAATAAACCAAATATCTAATTTATATTATTGAAAAGAGCTCAAATGTTAGAATTACAGAACTGGCATAACACTTTTTAAGTTGAATGGTTACAAGTGGAGTAAGAATGTCTCCATAGGTTCAAGTTCATGGTTGAGAAAGGTTATCCCAAGGCAAATATGCCTTTGGGAGATGTGATAGTAAATCTTAGTGAAGGTAATGTTGATTTGATGCATGCATGCAACTATTTTATTCATAATTGTGTATATATCTACCCAGTTGACTAAATTATGCCATGATGAGATTTGAAATATAAATGGCCTTGTAAGTCATTGTTAGACCCTCTATAATTGGGTGGAGATATCAAGGATATTCTCCTTACACCTTTTGCTAATTTTAATATAACTTGTTGTGGACAATTTGAGAATTGTATAACCTATAATTTGTTGACAACTGGGGTAAGCAATTGTACGTTCTTACTTGGCTTATGTGTTGTTATACATGACTGGTTACAATAATGCTAAAAAATTTAGTATTATGTCTAATGATTGGGAAACACTATTTTGTCCCAAGTAATGGACTTATAATCAAAGTTTGGGCATGTTTTTTGGGTTGAAAACTTTGATATGATTGCATGATTTCAACCATTATAACCTAAAAGCAAATAAGTATTATGTATTATAATACTGAGAGATAAAAAATATATGCATTTCAGCTAAATTAAGGCTTGATTTTGTTTTGAACAATTGGCTTCCTTTGAGTTGGATGAAGAAGCCTATGGTTTCATCACTCAACAAGGCTAAAATATATTAAGTGTATGGATATGTTTTGCATCCATGATATTTATTTTGATCATGGGTATGCTTTAATCCTATAAGGAGGCTATGATGTCCTTGGATATGTTTTACATCCATGAGGATGTTTAATTGATTTTGGGTTGAGTTTTGGCATCCATGAAGATGTTATTATGATCATGGATATATTTTACATCCATGAGGATGTTCTTTGTGAATTTTAGCTAAATTTGATGGTTGTAAGAAATTATAATTCCCATGATGATGATATGATATTCACCTGGAGCCTTGGTTAAGTTCATCCTTTTGTGATATTATGTTGCATTGAAGAAAGCATTGCTAGTCAACATTTGACATATTGAAATAAGTCAATTGGAAGGATAGTGATAGAAGCTTATTGTTGGAATCAAGAAGCCATGCATGGTGACCATTGATAGTTTGCATAGGTGAACCATCATATGATGATGATGTATAATACTCTTGGGAGGTCTAAGGATGTAACTTAAGCCTGGAAGGCCTAGTGGGGTGAATGTAACTTACTTGTTTGGGGTGAATGTAACTTACTTGTTTGGGTAAGTGAGGAAGTTTTGGGGATCTCTCATTATTAATAGGTATCATGATCCCTCTAATCAATGAAGTGTTAAAATTTTTGGTAACTTATAGAGACTCATGGATATAGATTTATGGGCTTTGTTGAAATATGCCCTTCCTTAAAATAAGGTGTTGGTAAACTCAAGATCCATAAAATAGAGCATGATGTTATATGATGGATATTTTATGTCATCTAGGATGACATGTGGACATTAGGTGGATTGATGAGAATCATGGACCCTTGTGCTTCACTTACCAAGTGTGAAAATTAGTTTGATGTGAAAATACCTTAGCATAAATTATAAAACCCTTGGTTTAACATGTGTGTCATAGTATTGTGTTCTTTCAGTATATGTAAAACTATTATGTGTTGTGTAAACCTCTCATATTTTTTTCATCATATTAAATCATGTAACTTGTAACTCTCTATTTGTGTGAATATAGTTAACTTATGAACTCCCACAATTATGCCCAGATATCAATATTGTTATATATATGATTGATGATTTAACATGATCATAAACCACTTTATGATGTAGTTTTCTTTCTAGAATAAACCTATTTTAACTAAAATCTACCAAGGTATAGTGAATGTTTTTGTGTGGTGTGATCCCACATCACTTCTCTAGCATTCAACATTGATGCAAGTATGAGGTTCATGGTGAATAAACACTATATCCCTGATGATGAGAATGGGCATGGTCTAAGGAGTGGAGTTTCATGTAGGTTGAAAACCCACTTCTCCCCTTTACATGAAGTAGCCATCTGATTAATTCAATTTGTGTATCATGAGTTCCATAAATTGGCCATGGAAACTTCATGCATAATGGTCACCTCATAAATTGGGTGTTCTTTTAACCACCTCTTAGAGATTTTTATAAAAACAACCTTGTGAAATTTATTAATGTAGCTTGGTGAAGCAATAATTAGTCTTGTAAATTGGACTTTTATATATATAAAAAATGAACAAACTTGCTAAAATACAAACATGTATTGGATTGTAAAATCAAGCATGATAGTAATAATGTAATGGTTGAATTACTTGAAAAGAATGTTCTAGAACGAATGTTCTAATTTAAGGCATTTGTTGACTGGTAAATGCAACCATGTTGTGTACAAGTTATTGTTTGTATATATCTAAAATTAATATTTTAAAATGAACATTTTTTATTTGTTTAAGCATGATTGGTATGTATGCTGATTTTATGCTTGGGAGGAGCAATGTAAAGTCCTGATCAAGTAGATTTTGGAATTTTATGTACTTTTAATGTAGCCAAGAAGTATGTAAAGTAAGATGATGGGATTGTAATCCCTATAACCATCATGTTAGCTCATATTTTGTGAAGAGCATACAAAAAACCTTAGATTTGCATGTGAATTCCTAGTGTCACTTCTCTGATGTTCAGTTTGGTTGGTGCGGGACACTACACTAACCCACAAATGATGAATGGTGAAATAAAATTAACCATAAGATGATATATCTATATTCTTATTGACATTTTGTGGTGAATTTTACCAATAATATAAAAAAGCACAACATGTGTTGTGGAAACTAGAGTAGTATGGTTGATGTTTTTTATTTTAATTCTAGAATGAATGATATAAGTTATGCATGAAGCATACTTAAATTTTTGGAAATACCATGTACCTTTATGAATGTTGTTTTTTTATCATTATGTGGAAATAATTTAAGTTATGAATATATATATATATATATATATATATATATATATATATATATAACTTAAAATGTTGTGTGAAAACAACCCAATTCCAAAGGTTTTGTGAAAATTTGGTTGGATTAGATTTTTGGCAACTACTATAATGAAATTGTATATTTATGTGACAATATATTTCCTCATAATGAGAGGAAGGATTGGATAAAAAATATTTTGCTATTAAAACTCTGATCATGAGTTCATGACTAAGATGAAAATATTGGAATACTTTTATTTTGTATGAATTAACAACTATTAATTTATGATTTTTAGACTACTAAAAATTCTTTTTTTGATAAAAATTAAAATATATTTTATAATTATAGCCTAAAATGCACAATTTTTCACGAATTAATTAATTTTATACATGCATACGTGGTTGGAAATTAGGTGATGTTCGAGTAGTACTGTGTTAAAAATAGTAGTTTATTGATAAACTTGCCAGGATAAGGGAAATTTTTTAGCTTGGTTAGATGAAGGATATGGTTGTCCTAAGGGTGATATGTGAAATATCACCAAGGTAAGGTTGTATAAACATTCATGATGTGAGTATATAAATCTACCTATCATACCAAAAAGGTAAAGTATAAGGCACTATCCTTGTTTTAATAATGGACTATGAAAACTATGTAGTGAGCATGACTTTCATTTGGATGATAATTGATAAAGTTCCTCCATTTGGTTACTTTAATTATAGAGTTTATCTGTTGGTTTCTAGTAGTGTGCAAATGTCTTGTGAAAAGAGTGATAAAGCCCCTTTTCAATGTAGAATGCTTCATGATTGTTATCTAGTCACCAAGATAACTCCTCTTTAAGGAGGGGAGGATTTCATGATCCCACTAGTTGACACAATTTGATACCTATTAAATAAAATACAATAGCATGTTTTGCTGGTAATGGTTGGAACTCAAAAAAATCAATTTCAAGGTGGATCTCGTAGGTTACATATGTGTGTGTGTGTTCAAGTGGGGCATATATTTTTATGCTTGAATGCATAATAGTTTGTATATATTTGTGTGTGTGTGTGTGTGTGTGTGTGAGAGAGAGAGAGAGAGAGAGAGAGAGAGAGAGAGGAGAGAGAGGAGAGAGAGAGAGAGAGAGAGAGAGAGAGAGAGAGAGAGAGAGAGAGAGAGAGAGAGAGAGAGAGAGAGAGAGAGAGAGAGAGAGAGAGAGATAATATATCCCAAGGTGGGCCCATTGAGTTGTTAGTATGGGTGATTTATTCTACAATTATTTCTAATAATTTAAGCTTATGTGGGTTATTTACAAAAGTATTTTAACTTGGTGATGTGTTGGAATTTTGAATTAAATATTTTAAATTATTTTTAATATATTAATGCATTGGTTATTGTAAAAGTGTATAATCTTGAATAGGTTGGGCATGTGTAAATTAAGAGATGATTTGATTTGTTTTAAAAACTTAATGTGTTGGTATGTGAAGACTAAGGGATTTTGTTTTATTCTATGGTTTTATTGCATGGTGGTAAGAAGGGGAGATTATTGCCAGGATTATAGCCTTCTTATGGAAAAAAACATATTGGACCATGAAGTGGGTCATGTGATTAACATGGCATTGGGACTTAGTTTTGAGGAAAATTCATTTGATTTTATATTTTACTAGATAGAGTTCAATGGGATATCATTTTGGGTCATTGACTTTGTTATCCAATGAGAGAGGAAAGAAAGGAAATGAATAAATGGCATTGGAAAGAGAGGTGGTGTTGCTAATTGGATGTGGTGCCATGGTGGAGAAACAAGACAAAACCCTACATACAGTAACAAGTATGTGATTTCTCTTTCTAGTTTAAATTCTAAAATTTGAATCCCTTGTTAATATTGTAAGTTCTATATAAAACTTAGTGGGGTATATTCTCATGTGGTAATATCTTATTATTCCCATATGTCCCTATGTCATGGCTAGGGTAGAAGTTTTATTTATGGATGAGGTTTTATGTATAAATTATTATTTAACATGTAATAATGAAAATAAAATCTGGGTATAACCCAGGATAGTGTTTATGTTGTACTATTTGAGTGGGTTTTTTGCTTAATTCTATTATGCCATAATGTTTTATACGTTATCAGCTATAATGGTTGGGTTTTATGTGATCTTGGGAATTATTTTAATTATGCATGTTCCAACTGAGGGTATGTTCAACCTTCTTTACATTATTATAGTCACTAGTATGGATTTATATTAGATTTCACTTATTAAGTGAAGGACTAAAAATTCCTATTTTAGTGTGATACTTATGGATTGCATGATTCATTCATACCTTGCTTATGCTGAATTTTGTATCATCTTATAATTATGTACATTCCTTATGATTAATGTTTACTTCAAAATTGGTCTATCATTGAACAAAATTCATGTTTTAGGAAATGGTAAGTAACTAATTTCTTTAAGATTCTTGTTAATTTTGATGATCAGGTATATGGCTAGAATTATCCTGATAACATAATACTGGCTGCACTTTGTTGACCCATGGTTAGAAATTACATATGAAATAAGTGAGTTAGTATAGTAGGAAGTTTGTTAATAAACCTACTATAGATATACGATCTTTTTGAGCATGATAATGGACTGTATAACATGGTTTAGGTTACACATTTAATTACAACATAACTTGAATTTTATGGTGTGCAATAATTATTAATCATATGGCATCCAAATGAGTATGGGTTGAGTATTACACTACCTCAGATATAATGGATTTATGGAATAATACAATAGTATGGAAACACAAACTTGGCTGAAATACACCCTTTCATTTATATCAAGGCATAACCTATTTTGCCGAAATACATCCCTTGATTATTGTCAACCGTGATCTATTTTGCATGAATCAAATCCATGAGCTGCCCATTATATCTTATTTGGTAAATATAGGGTTGATCATTAGTTATATTATTACTCATTAATCAAATTAAGCCATTGATGTTTAATAAATTAAAACAACATGAGATTATATAAGTATGGAACTATCATAATCTCTAAGGCTTTAAGGAGTAAGACAAATTAGTTATATTTAAATTTAATAATGGGTGACATGTGAGTTTTAAATAAACTAGGCAATGGTGAAATGACATTGATGAAAAGAGGAAGTTAATTACCCTCGGATGGTAAAACTAGTTTCATTTCCTATGACACTCCAACTTTCACTCTTTTTCCATGATTGTACTCTCTTATTGATAGTAATAATTTTTGTTGTATGCTTATGGAACCCTTGAATGATTCTACACAGGTTTTGATCAAATTTTTGGTTGATGCTCTTATGATTAACATCTTAGATAGTATACATGCTATGCATTTTAACTATTTTATTTGTCCTTGGATGTTTATACTCAATGTGAGATAAAAACAAATTGATTTAAAGCAACAGAACATTTTTTATTAGTAAGAGAGTGTGAATGTTCATAGTTGTTGGAGACTTTTATAGGCATGTTGAATGCATTATTAATGTTATTTTATATAATATATATTTATTTTAAAATACCTTTCTTATTTTTGGAGTTTATATAATAGTTTCATTTGTGATTTATCCTTTTGAAAAGGAAAATGTTACCGCAACAATAGATTATGAGATTGCCTAATTTTTTAAATGTGGAATTAAATTATTTGTATTGTTTGATCTCTTTAGACTTGATATATTAAGATGGAATTTTACTTTTAGAATATTTATTAGAATGAAATTCACATTTCCAGATTTAAGCTGACACATCTATCACCCCCATTTTAGTGCAGGGATTATAATATAGTTGTCTCTTCTCTTTGTTCAATTGAATTCTTGATATCTTGTCACATACTCAAGTGTTGTATCTACCAATACTAAGTGAAAAAAAATTTGGAATGATGAATTCAAAATTTTAATTCCATTTTTATGCATTAATATTGTAGTCTGATTCATTTTTGAAAGGCTGTCATGTTCTAAATATAGTACCTATATGGTAGTACAAATTGTTCCTTGTGTACTGGGTCATTGCATTATATATATGTTAGAACTATCAGTCATTAGTGAATTATTCCACTAATGTATCAGTCTTAACCATTTTTTATTAAGACTTGGAATGGTGCATTATTGTATGTAAATAAAAATCTTACATCCCTAAAATTTATCATATTGTACTCTTATGAAATAATTCTTTTGATCACTTTTTTCTATATATGGAATAGTAATGGAACATCCTTATTTTAAAGGAAGGGTGCCATGGTTAGTTGGAATTAAAGATTATATATAATCCATGGCTGTAAGTATATACATATGAATGATATTTTGATTATCCTTTGGCTATTGAGACATGTTATGAGAGATGCTTATGTTGTTCTCTTCATGTTGGTTAGTTATGAGTTACATGAGGTATTCTTTTTATACCTATATTATCGATATTAATATTTTTAACACTTATTTATCAAGTAATAAAGTGTAAATTCTTGATACACACACACACACACACACACACACACACACACACACACACACACACACACACACACACACACACACACACACACACACACACACACACACACGTGCACGTGCGAATGCGCATGCGTGTGTGTGTGTATAGGTTTGTGTGTGTGTGTGTGTGTGTGTGCACGCATGCACGCACACGTGCGTGCGTGCATGCATGCACATGAGTGGACATGTTGGCTATGCCAATATATTTTAACAAGTTATGGAAATGTATTTTTCCACATTACATTATGATATTATAGAAAAGTTATAATTAATATAGTATTACAACTTTTTATATTTCCATATTGACTTAAGGATTAGGCTTGAATTAATGTCATTATTACTCATTGCTTCCCTTATTACTATTAGATGTTAATCCAAATGTATTTGGTTTGGTAGTACAAGATTGTAAGCCTTTTAAGGAACTAGAAAATTAATAAATGAAGTATTAATTGACTTATGATTGTATGAATTCAACCATGATCAAGTGGTTTTTAGCATGACCTCCGTGTTGGAGTTTAAAATCTCAATATGTTATCTAATTTTGGCAAATTACTAAGTTGGATACATGGTTGACCATCTTGAGTCCATGTGAAATAAACATGTGATATGGTAGTTGGTTGTTCATAATTGTAGCCCATAGTTAGCCTATATCATTAAATTTTCAATGACTTAATGGCTAAACCGATCACTTAATAAGTTATTGTTCTTATTGGTTAAATATTATACTTGTTCTTAAGTTAATAAGTTGAAATGAACTGCTAGTGCAAGGACCCTATGGTCAGGGATTTATTAATAAAAAATAGACCTAGTAGCACTATTATTAGTGGTTCATTATAATAATTGGTGTTTATTTTATATTAGGTAACCATCCTATATGGATGAGTTCTTTATTGTATAATGGGATTTATAAGAATTTTATGTTCATTTTCAGCATGTGCATTATCTCTTGGTGAACATCAAATGTTCATGTTGGAAAATAGGCATATGGTTATCTAATTCCCATGATAATTTATTTCCATATGATGGATCTATATGTGATATGGTGGTATTCACCAATCAAAGGACTATGGGTGCAATAATCCCTAGGAGTAAGGATCATGGTACAATGAGTTGATGGGGGTAGAACCTGAACTAGTCTTCACTTGGGTAATCATAAGGGTTATATGTTTTATAGTTTTATGTTGCATCACCTTGGTAGCAGTTCCATGATAGATACTTGTTAATTTTACAATGTTGTAAGGCTTATATAAGAAAAAGCTTGGTATGAAGATAATTGGTTCTTTGTTTTTAACCCATCATACTTATTATGGTACCCCCTTATTACTTGATTTGTATGCTTAACAATTTCTAAGTGAGATAATTTCTTGCTATGCTAAATCTTATCCCTTTGGTCCTTGACCTTGTTTATTAAAATAAACTACACACTGATTATGATAGTAAGGATACTCAAGACATGACTGAATATTTATAGCCTCTTGACTTACCAAGACATAAATGCATAGGGTAATTGTATATTTAAATTGGTTTTAGGATCCATAGATGGTCTGATGGGGAAATGAGTGCCTTCTAAAAGGTTCAAAAGTTATTAGTGTGGACCTACACATTAATACCCCTTAAATGGTATATCATCCTTTAAGCAACATTTTATTTATAAAATCCTCTATTAAGGTTCATCCTTACATAAGTGTCTAAATGAGCCAATCCATTTATGGTTTATCTACTCATCTTGTTCAAACCTGTATTGATGTGTCATGCATTGTAAAGATACATAGTGAATTCTAAACATAGTTTTATTGCATACTCTTTTAGCAATTTATGAATTTTTTGGGGGTGGGTTGTATAAACAATATCAATAAGGAAGGAGAAACATAGGGTTTTGAGAATGAATTAAACTAGGATTGAAGAGATGTATTTGGTGGCATATAAATATTTTAAAAAATGGGAAAAATAATGCTAGAGAAGCAAATGAAATAATAGAAATATTTGTAGGATTAAAATCATGTTTGGAAATATAATAAGATAGAGTTCTGGGAGAGGATAGGTTAGATTAAAAATAAGGGAAAATGAGGTATATAAATAAATAATAACAAAGGATTTGAAAAATATATATATATATGGAGACAGAAGGAAAAGGAAGATGATTAGAAGGGAAAAGGTAACACAAAGAAAAAAGATCAAAAGCATACATTTGTTATGACTAACACACCCCCACTTCTTTTCATAACTAGAAAACCCCTTTTTTCCTAAATCAAGATATAAATTCCATTTATGATGATTCATCTTATTTTTTAAATTATATATTTCAAATCAGTTTAGAAGACAAAATAGGAAAAATTAAAACTTCTCCCTTCCTAAATTAGGTTCATAAGGATCTTCACACCTAATTGTAAAATTTAACTCATGTAATAACCTAATTTAGGTCTTGTGGAGAGTGCAATATAATTATGGGCCAAAATCTGGTCTTAAGTGGCAATGAAATTTTAGATAAACAAGCATACCTCAAAATTGATTGATGATTTGAGGGTATTCCACAAATAATTTCAACATATTTTGAAAATAGAAGTTGTATCATTTTGAACACATTTTATGAGCCTATATATTTTTTTAAATTAAATAAAAAAATTTAGATGAATATTTTTAACTTCAATACATCAATCCTTATCTTTGTATAATTTTATAAAAAATGAGCACGTGTCCTCCAAGCCTTTTTTGAAAGAAATGAATGATGTTTTTCAAAAATTTGTGTAGATGTGTGGAACATTCAATTTCAGATGTTTCCATATTGTTTTATTATATTTTAATAAATAATTTTAGTTATATTAATTATTTAAGCAAGAACTGACATAAAATGAAGCATCATTTATCCTCAAAGTTATATATATATATATATATATATATATATATATATATATATATATTATATATATATATATATATATATATATATATATAATCTGATGAGTTATATAATTTTGAGGTACTTTTAATTCTTAGAAATATAGAATGAGCCAAAACTTAATAACACTTTTCTCTATGTATATCTATTGACCAATAAGACCCACTTAAGGAAAAAATCAATATTAATTGTTAATGAATTTTTAAAAAAATATATGTATATTCTAAAACTATAAATTATGCTTGAAAAAAAAACCATTTGGAATTTCAAATATAGACATAAATAAGTAAATTAAAAATTTAGGTGAAGTGAGTGGAATTCCATTATTATTTTTTCTATCGACGGGTATAAAAAAATCAAGGTTGGGTACACATGCCTAAAACCAAGCCAAAAATAGAGGGAAACAATTTTTAAAAAGGAAAACAAATATCCTTTGTGTGTGTGTGTGTGGGTGTGTGTGTGTGTGTGTGGAATGTATATTTATTCTAAAATAGATATCCTTTTTTTTTTTGAAATAGATATCCATTTTTTCAACCCTAAAAATTCATCTTTCTTTCAAAAGCCATAATTTTTGCATATGATTTTTATTTAAATTATATAATTTTTAAAAATAAATCCAAATATTTAATAAAAATACTTTTTATGAATGATAAGTGTTATTTTATCCTCTAAACCACAACCTATATGTTTCTAGGACTAGAATGCTATGACTATGTCTTGAAACTTGTTAACAATAAATTATCCTTACCAATTAATCTTGTGATGGAAAATGAATGTAATAAGTGTGTTAAGTTACATTATTATTTAATATTATAATAGTGAGAGGTGAGAATACATTAAACACATGAATTGACATACTAATTTAACTCATATTAAGTATAAATCAAGTGTCTACAATTTTTAATAGGATAGTTTTACTTAAAATGACCTAATTAACCAAAATTAAGTATTTAATAGCATCATTTATCATGATCAAATGTCATTATTTGAGAAATTTTGACTAAATAAATCCTCAAGTGGGTGCAATTTAATAGATATTCCAACCTAATTAGATCCTAATCCATTAAAATTTTCTCAAATAATGACATTTGGAAATTAAATAACAATAAATGGTGCTTTAAAATGTCTTTTTTTTAGTTCTAATTTTATGTTTATGAAAACACCTAATCAAGGCCTAATTTAGACAATTTTCTCAAATAATGACATTTGATTGTGAAATAAAGAAAATGGTGTTCATATATGACTAATTTTCCCTAAATATATCAATTCACATCTAATTTATCCTATAGTCAAAATTTGCTCAATTAATGATATTTGATCATGAAATTATGACATATGGTGGTCATATATGGTCATTTTTACTTAAATCTACCCACATCTATCTAATTACTCCAAATCATGGCCTAATCTAATCAAAATTTATAAAATAACAATGTTTGATCACAAAAAAAATGACAAACGATGCTTATATGTGCCTAAATTACCTTATAAATATATGTAAATCTACCCAATCACACCCAAATAATGCCTAATCTAGACATATTTACTCAAATAATGACATTAACTCACAATATAATGATGATATTTCCCACGTATTCCTAAATTCCCCAAAATCTATATTATTATATTCTATCACACCTAATTAGGGTCCAATTAGATTTAAAAAATCCTTAAAATGGCATTCACTTGTGAAATTATGATAAATGGTGCTCAAATATGCCTAATGTTCTTTAAGTTTACCTAAAACTATCCATTTGCACATAATCTAGGCCTTATACTATTAAAATTTCTTAAATAATTAAATTCAATCATTAAACTATGACAAATGATGCTCCAACATACATGATTTTCTTTGAATTTAATTTCATGTACCTACTAACAAGTACTTAGGTAAAAATCATTTTTCATATAATAACATCATTTCATCACCAAACAATGACAAATGGTTCTCATATATATTTTAGTTTTCCAAAATCTACTTACATGTATTGGATCACACTTATTTGAGGCATAATATAGTGGATGTTTACTGAATAACGACATTAGATCACAAAATAAGGATAAATGATTTTCATATATTCCCAATTTTCCCCAAATATAACTTCATGTATCTAATCACACCTAATCAAGTTAAATTTTCTCAAATAATGACATTCAATCATGAAATAACAAGAAATGGTGTGCAAACTTGTCTAATGTTCACCAAATATGCCTTCATGTACCTGATAGCACCTAATATAGGTTTAATTCAGTTAATGTTTCTAAAATAAAAAATTTAGTCATGAAATATTGACAAGTGGTTGTCAAATACTTCTAATAATTTCCCCAAATCTACCTTCATGTGTCTAATTTCACCTAATGTAGTTTATTAATCTTAATTAACATTATTCAATCATGCAATAATTACAAATGGTGCTAAAAAATACTTGATTTCCACCAAATATATCTTCATGTATCTGATAACACCAAATTAGCAAATAATTTAGTGAATTTTTATAAAATAATTACATTTTATTAGGAAACATTTCTCATATACTGTAAATTTTCACCAAATCTACTTTCATGTATCTAATCACACATAATCAAGGCTTATTTTGGTTAAATTTTCTCAATTAATGTTGTTTGATAATGAAATAATGATAAATTATGCTAAAGCATGCCTAATTTTCCTCAAATATACCTTATATTACCTATAGAACCTAATTAGAACCTAAGTCAGTCAAATTTTCTCAAATAACAACATTTTATCATGTAATAAAGATAATTGGTGCTCATATATGCCCAATTTTCCCTAAATCTACTTGCATCTATCTAATTTCACCCAACCAAGGGTTAATCTTATCAAAATTTCTCAATAAACAACATTATATCAATAAATAATAACAAATGGTACGCATATATGGCCAATTTTCCTCAAATCTACCTGCATCCATCTAATAACATCTAATCAGAGCCTAATCTTATCAAACTTGATGAAAGAATGGAATTCAATAAAAAACATAAAGACAAATGGTTCTCAAACATGATTGATTTCCCCCAAATATACCTTCACATGCCTAATAACACCTAATCAAGTTTAATTCAGTCAATTTTTATAAAATAATGAAATTGATCATGAAATAATGATAAATGGTGTTCATATATGCCAAATTTTCCATAAATTTATCTTTATCTATATAATCACACCTAATTTGGGTATAATTTGGTTAATTTTTCTTAAATAATTGAATTAGATCATAAAATAACAAAAATAATGTTTTTCATATATTATTAATTTTCTTTGAATCTACCTTCATGTGTCTAATCACACATAATTGGGGTCAGGGCTAATCTAGTCAAAAAAAAAAATTAACATTGTTTGATCATGCAATAACGACAAATGGTACTCAAATATGCTTTATTTTCCCAAAATATACCTTTGTGTACCAAATTACACCTAAATGGAACCTAATTTAGTCATTTTTTATAAAATAATGAAATTTGATCATGAAATAATGATAGATAGGCACTTATTTTCTCAAATTTCACTAATTCTACCTACATCTATCAATTGCACATAATCAAAGTCTAATCTCAAAAATATATAGGTTTTTGTTCATAGGCTAAATGATCATATGGAAATCATAAAAATAAAATTGTTATTATATATTTGGTTTCTCCATGAAAACTTATACACTTAAAAAAAATACCACATGTTTTTGAGTTTGTTTGTAAAAGTTATGGCCTCTATATTTTAAATGACTTTTTAGGGTTGTAAAATTAATTTCCATTTCATACCAAAATGGATATTTGTTTCAAAATTGAAATAAGTTTAAAAATGTATTACCATTTTTTACAAATATAAATTTTGTATTATATATCCGAACCTAATTCAAAATAACATATATCCATTACTTCAAAAAATTGATATCTATTTCAGTGAAACTATTTCAACTCTGAATGGTTTTTTGTGTTACCCCTTTTTGGCTCATCTACTTATTTCACTCACCATTTTTTTACATCACATGGACACACGTGAGCTCACATTTTATATAATAAGGCAATTTTAATAAGTGTATTTTAATTTTTCCTTCCATTGATTGACTATGAACAAAAGATTGATGAATGAATTAGATGTGATGTATGGTGGATTTTCAAATTCAAATGGACAATTGAGCAACGATATGGTATTAATAGTAATCAATTTATAAGTGACATAATTCCTAATAATTTTCAATATTAAAGATTGAGATAAATTCATAATGTTCTTAAATTTCAAGAAACACAGAGGATAAGATTTTTCAAATAGTAGTCACTACATTTTCATTAAAATTCATGCATATTACCATACATACTTCATAATGGTCTAAGTTTATACACCATACTATTTAGGGTTCCCACAAGAGTTTAAGGACACAATTTTCTCTACTTAATTTTTTGTTCAAATAATTATAATGCGGTATTTTATGAGATTGATGAGGTTGAAAACAAGCAGATGAAGAATACAAAGGTGATATAATTTCACTAAAGATAATATGCCTCTATCAAGATACGCTAAAACATAGGTATTTCCATATAAGCATATCTTCATTAATATTTTACCTAAGTGTGTGTTAAATGATGATGTGATATTCTCTCTGAATATGTAAAATACAATGGCTTTTGTGGTTAGGGTGAAATTCAATAGTTATGATAAGTTTCCCACTCCAAATTTCATCTACATCAAGGAACCCACCACTAAATTTATGACAGATAATTATTCAATGTAATTTTTATAGGTTTAGGCTATGGGTACAAGCAATTAGGTCAACAAAAGTAATATAGAAGGCTATAATATCAATATTTTTAGATTTAGGGTTATAGATTAGCAATTTTGTTGATGATTAGATTGTACAGATCTTTAAAAATATATCATTTAAATAAAATTTGGGCTCCCCTTTTTGTTCTTATTATAAATGAGGATAATAATCCTACCCTATGATGAATTATTGCATTCAATTTGTAGAAAACATTTAATGGTGATAGATAAGGTCATAATTTATATATGATGTCCTATTTGGTGGATCATTATTGTGCCACATTGTAGTTTAGGCATGTTTATTTTCCCATTTGGTCTAATTCCTTCATTTAACATATTCATATGCTATATTAAAAGTTTTTTGTATATAGGTACCAAGAGTGTATGCAAGAAATTTGTGATCATTTTTATCCATCAATGTATTTGGAAATTAATGAGGACCCCATGCCAAGATGTTTTTATGAAATTAGGGATTCAATTAAGAATATTTGATATTATTAGTACTATTAAACATATATTATATTTAGAATTTAAATAATTATGGTCCCACTATATAATTTTCCCTATCATATGCCTTATAAACTTGTTTCCCAAAAAATGTGGCCCCTATTTATTTTAGTCTAAATAAAGTTACGCATCCTACTTATTTAAATGTTCTATTTTCACCAAGTGTTTCATTTTTGCCTATTCAACCTACCAATTTCCATAATATATTTATGTGTCTAAATATTTTACTAGTGTTCAAGTTGTTTATTTTTTTAGGACAAGGATTGTAATTTCGTGAGGTCACGAATGTGGAAGGCATCACTGAATATAAAATAGAAGTGAGTCTTGTAAAACACATTATTTCCTCATCATCTCAATTTATTAAAAAAATAATTTTATGGTTTATCTATGACCAATATATTTTTATATGTTTTATTTTACACTCCCCCCCCATGTTTGAATACTATAATTCCTACCATCACATCTATTCTTCAAACATTGTTTGTTTCTTCAGTTCTTACTATGGTCAAAATTGGAATGGAAATTAGTTCCATAGAGTATGTTGTTTCCATTTAAACTTTTTTTAAGGTTAATTTAGACTCTTAAACATCCATTACCACCTCTTTCCATCTATTATTCCTATTTTTATTATGTCCACCCCAATTTCATTGGAAACACAAGGATTATTTGCCCCTGTTATAATAATAATTGTGGCTCTTCAAATTGAAGGCTTATAATCCCATATGTATTGGATATAGAGTATGAAGCTAGTGAAGACTTAGCAAGTTGATATTAAAATACACAAGCAATCAAAATTTAAATTTAAGTTTGATAAATCTAGTGGTAAACCAAAGAGAATAGCTACTAGAAGGATCACCAATGATGTCTCTCCTTCACTTTGTGAAATAAAATAGGATTTAATACATCTTACCAAAAAGAGAAAGAGAATAATAAAATGTATTCTTAAATCCTTAGAATATTATAGTAGTGGGGATTAATATAAAGATGACCCTGAGTCCTTTATTAAGTCTACCATCAAGATGATTGAGAAAGTTGACCACAAAATGAAGACAAGAGTTAAAAATTTAGAAATTCAAGCCAATATCAAATTATAAATAGAATTGTAATGGATGTTTAATTTTATTTTGAATTGTTTTTTAGGTCATTGATAAATATACATAAGACCAATATTAATATAGACCAATTACAACAAAATGTATAAACTTTTTATTTAAAAATTAAATGGTATAAATAAATAAACTACTAAATTTAATTTAGATATAAAGAATATACAAAATCTAAATGTACAATAGAGAAATTTACAAAATTTAAATAAGTTGTAAATAGTAAATTGATAAAAAAATATACAAACCTATCTCAAATTTAATTTATGATGAGTACGTAGGTTCACTATTGATGAAAACTGATTGTAATGGTCCTTAAAATATGTCTTAGGTGAAAATATGATTTAAAATTGTACTATGACAAGGTTACACTATGAGGACATTGATGCACTATAGCATTTATTGTTGACTATGGATGTATTTTGGTTGACTATGTAATTGGTTTTTTGTGTAATCCCCTACAATTTTATGAGAGGATTTATTTATTTTTTGCATTTATCAATATACCACATGGAAGACCAATAAATCCAAACCTTGATGCTTACACATAAACCAAATATAGATCAAATGCTAAAATGGGGGAATAGGGTTATGAGAATATCCAATCTATCCTCAAAAAACTTAGCATAATCTAATTGCTACCTACATGGCCCAAAAAGACCTCAATCCAATGTTTTTATCCCTCCTAGAGTCAGTGTGTGAATCTTGAGATTTTATATATGAATGCAACTAGATTTATTAACTTAAATGTTTAACAATGAGTTTTCTTGACCTATAATAAAATGAATTTAGAATTGGCCTATGAATATTAGAATAAAGAAGAATTAGAATTGGAAAGAATGGGAATCTTTTATTTGATGTGCATTAGGATTACCAAATGATTTCTAGATAATGCTTTTGGAGGAATTGATGTAATTATATAGAGTAATCTTTGAAATATTTAACCAAACTTGATAAAATCACAAGAGGGATACTATGAAACATCTCAAATTTTAAAAGTTAACATTAGAGCGTCAGGGCTAGTGACGCCCTTAGCCTATAGAGTGTCTAGGGATATGTGTGGCTGACTTATATCTTACATAACCTTTTATATTATCTTATCACATTTATCTATGTTCTTATATTATTAGTATGGTTAGACTATGGAATAACCATGGTTTAACTAGACTATAAATAGGAGGTATTGGTTAGTCTTTGATCATGATATTATGGAATTTACTCTTATTTCATTGTTTTGGAGCTTTTCCCCTTAAAGTGGCTCAGTCATATTTATAAATTATTATGTTATTTCATCAATTATTGTTGTGTATCTACTTATTCTACTCATATTTATACAATATATTATTCCATTGGTGTGGATTATCTACAAGTAGTATCAAAGATTTGATTTTGGCAAATTTTTGGCATTATTTTTTGGATTTGGCATAGTTATTACCTTGAACACTAAAAATTAAAAAAACATAACTTATGATCTAGGAAGAATTTATTTTTTATCACCACAGTATTTTTTTAGTGTTTTTTAAAATAAATAAATAAAAATCCTATAAATTTTTTTCACACCCTTATGAAAATTAGTAGTCATTGAATTCATCTTAGTGAGATGATCATAATGGTATAATCCTCTAGTAAAATTTTTGATCTTAAAAACCTAAACCTTATGGTTCTTTCATGGTTGGTCTAAACACACATGGCTATAGGAAAGGGAAAGACACTCTAGGAAAATTGCCTTTCAAGGAGGACATGTAGTCTTAGACTTTGAAGTCTAAGGTTTCTAAATTAGTTTACCAACTTCAATTAGATATATAAATCATAATGAATAAATGTGATCTTGTGGTGAAGGGGGACATGGATTATGTGAGGTATCATTTGTTATCTATCAATGGGACAATGGCCACTCTTTTGGTTCATATTCCATAGCCAAATAATCCCCCACCATTACACTCAGGGTATTCCAACCAAAATAATCAAAACTCAAAAACTAGATGGAACAACACGCTACCAAAAGTGGAAGTCTACAATTTTTATGGTAAGGATACAGTCACTTAGATCAATCAAATTAAAAAATTATTTGATTTACATCAGACCCCATGTGTATAGAAGGTGGTTATAACATCTCTATATCTATAACCTAAGATATTCATTTGGTATAGTTTTTTGTGAGCTCAAAATAAAAATAAGGGCTTTTATGTTACCTATTCAATGTTTACATATGAGTTACATATACACTATGACAACAACATCTTATAAAACTACTTCAATCAATTATCAAAGTTGCAACAAATAGGATCTATCAAGTATTATATTCAATAATTCTAAAATATATCTTTATGTGTGGATAACATCAACAAGGAAAAAATGAATGACTTGTTCTTGGGGGGCTCAAGGATAGCATCCAAGTTGATGTTCACATGTTTAATCCAAGTTCAATAGTTGAATCCATAGTCTTCATGTGTAGGGTAGAAGAAAGAGATATGTTCAATCAAATATATTTCCCTAATTATCAAGAACATAATTCTAAAGCATAATCATTTTCTTATCCTTTCAATTGATCCCTCAATAGATATAAGTGTGTAAAAGGTGTTAAGTTTTAGTTACGATAACAAGTGAGGTAAAGGATATAATTGTGTTGGGAATAAGTTTTCATATATTGAAGGAGCTAGTAAAGATGAATAATATGATGATGCATCAAGTGAGGGTGAGAAAATAATAACAAATGAATCTAAATATTCCTAAACTACTATCTCTTATCATACACTTTCAAGTATTAGCACTCCTCAAACCCTTAAAGTTGTGGGTTTCCTCAAGAAATAAAAGGTGATAGTTTTTATTGACTTGGGGAGTACACATACATTCATCAACAGTAAGTTAGATATTCATTCAAGCTATTTAATTTACTCAGCTCTACAATTTCAATTCATGATTGTAGATGGTGGCATAGTCAATTATTCTAGGAAATCCTATAGTATTAATCTTTCTATAATAGACTACATGTTAGATCCTCCTATGTTAGATATTCCCATGGGTGGGGTAAACATTATTTTTGGATTCTAGTGGCTCAAAACCTTGTACACAATATAAATTAATTTCTTATAACTATTCACGCACTTTCATTATGAAGGTAGTACTTTTAAACTATATGGATTATAGGTAAAATCTCTATAATTGGTTAGCTCACATCCGATGATGTATATTCTCAAAAAAGAGCTAAAGGATTTATATCATGGTTATTTCCATAAAATTTCAACCAATAAAATTATCTACACATCTTGATGTACAAATTATTATTGATGACCACCTAGTTATTTTTAGCACCATGCCAAAATGACTACCACCAATAAAAGAGAATGACCATGTCATTTAAGTGCTTCTAGGGATTCAACCACTAAATATAGTTCCATATAGGTACACATATTATCATAAAATTGAAGTAATAATATGGCACATGATATGTTGAAGGTTGGTATTATTATACATATCCAAAGTCAATTTCCATCCCTGATGGTCATGGTGCATAATAAGAATGATAGATGAAGGATGTGCCTAGACTATAGAGAAATGAAAAAGTACACCTTTGAAGATGAGTTCCATATTTTTAATTGATGATTTTATATATGAGATACATGGTGTTAATTATCTTAAAAAACTAGATATTCATTTTGTATACCATCAAATTTGAATTAGAGATGAATATATCCCTAAAATATTTTTCAAAAATCATGAAGGCCATTATGAATTTTTGGTCATGCATTTTGGTCTCACAAATGCACCATCTACATTTTATAATTTGATGAACACTATCTTTATAGATTTTGAATAAATTTTTGTTGGTATTTTTGGATGACATATTACTATATAGACAAACATGGAAATAAAATTTTAAACATGTGAAACATGTACTATTAGTTATGACACAACATCAACTTTATGCAAAATCTTCAAAATGTGATTTTGGAGTCCAATAAGTAGAGTAATTTGGTTACATTTTTTTCACAAGGAGTCAAATTATACCCTAATAATATCAAATCTATAATGGAGTGGCAGGTGCCAAAAACTCTCAATAATATCCAAGGATTTCTAGGGATAAAAGAGTACTATTATAATTTTTTTTTAAATTATGGCAACATAATATCACGATTCAATTTTTTTTTTGAAGGAATCCTTCCATTAGATTGAAATATATACCAAGGCCATTGAAAATATGAAGGAGGCTATGTGACCCATTATTTTTCCAAAAATTTTATTTTTGAATGTGATGCATTATAATATGGCATGGGGGAAATAACCATGAAAGAAGGAAGACCTATTAAATTTGAGAGTCATCAAATAAAGGGAAAAAATATTCTGAATCCAATATATGAGAAGAATATGTTATCTATTCATCATGTAATCAATAAATCAAGACCTTTTCTAATGGATAGACACTTTAAGGTAAAGATTGATAATGATAGTCTAAAATATTTTTTAGAATAATGATTGTCATTAGAGGAACAAAAAAATGGGTGACTAAAATTTTTGGATGTGAATTTGAAATCATATATAATAAATGAAAAGATAATGTTTTAGCAGATGCACTATCTATGAAGGATGGATCCATTACGACATTATTATGTGCAATAGCTATTTTAAACATAGATTAGTTGGAAGAGGTAAGATGGAAATGAGATAATGATAGGGATACACAGGTTATAATTTATAATATCCAATATGGTTGTAGTGATTCTAATAAATTTGATTGGAAGGGGAATGCATCATGGTATAAACATCAATTACACATATGTAATAATTCTATCCTCAATAATAAAATCATTAAGGATCTTCATACATCTCAAATAGGAGGTATTCAAGATTTTTAAAAACCTATCATATAATCAAGAAAGATTTATTTTGGGATAAAATCAAGGGAGATAAATTTAATGTTTTGGCTGAATGCATGGTGTGTTAACAAAAAAAGGATAAAATAATTAAGATACCAATTCTTTTCTATCCTTTATTTATTTCTAGATAGAGGTGGGATAAGGTTTCCATGTATTTCATTACAAGGTTGCCAAGGTCTAAAGTTAAAAATTTAATCATCATAATTATGGATAGGATCAAAAAATATGCTCATTTTTTATCCTTGTCATATCCATTTGTAGCTAGTACTGTAGTTGTTATATTTCTAGATAGATTTCAAAAGTTGCATGGCATTCCTAAGATCATTAGAAGTAATCATGATCCCATCTTTACCAATAATTTTTGGACTAATTTATTATCATAATTTGGGTATTAATTTGGCTCAAAGATCATCATATAATCCTAAATTTGATGGTAAACAAAGGTGTCAAAAAATCCCTAGAAGGTCACTTTTGTTTATTTGCATCAGATAAACAATAATGGTGTGTTCATTGCTTACCACTAGCATAATGTTGGTTTAACACTTCCATACCTCTTCAAAAATGTCTCCATGTATTTAAATTTATTTTTATCATCCCCCATCCATCACTTCATCCTTGAAGTTACAACCCAAGGTTTGAGTTGTTGAATAACACTTTCAACATTAATATGAGATACTATCTATTATAAGAGATAATTTAACAATAACACACAATAAAATGAAGTAACAAGTATATCATCACTGTAGTAAGATGTATTTAGACATGAGTGATTGGGTCTTTATTTTATTTCATCCATATAATTATATGTCTTTGAAGTATTAGAAAAATGATAGAAAACTTTATCCTAATTATTATGGCCCTTATAAGATCTTGAAAAAAATTGTTAGTGTTACATACAAGCTATCTACCCCAATCCACTCACATACATCTCATATTTCATGTATATTTCCTTTAAAAGGTAATTAGATATAGAATTTTTTCCCAAAATGAGTTACTAGAATTGGATGAAGAAGGATGAATCATTTTATAACTTTAGAATATCCTTCACATATGCACTAAAAGAGTAAGAACAAAAGAGATTAATGAATGTTTAATCAAGTGTAATAATATGAACCATGAAGACGTAATGTGGGAGGATGAATATTTCCTACAACAACATTCATAGTTGTTCAATGTTGAGTTAAATAGTGTTTTGAATCGGAGGGTCATGATATGCCCTTAAGCTATAGTGTTCTAAGGATATGTGTGGCTAATTTATGGCTTACATAACCTTTCATATTATCTTATCACATTTCTCTATGTTCTTATATTATTTTTAGGTTCAACCTATGGAATAACATGGCTTAAGTAGATCATATATATGAGTTAGTGGTTAGTCTTTGATTATGATTTTGTGAATTCTACTCTTATTGAATTTTTTTGGAGGTTTCCCCTTTGAAGTGGCTCAGTCATATTTATGACGTATTCTTCTCATTTGTAAATTTTTTTTATGGATCTACTTATTCTACTCATATTTATAAAATATATTATTCCATTAACATGGATTATCCAAGTAATTTCATTATATAGACAAGGCAGAACTATTGGACAAGGTCATATTGTGGACCTCTCTACCTAATGTGGTTTTTCCCTATAAAGATAGAGATTGTTGTAATTTATTGATGATAAATAATAAGAAGAATAGGGATGTCTAAAAAATGTTTTCGGTGATTTTAGGGAAGTAAATGGAATAATGAATTCTCCTATAAATATTTAAAGTTAATGTAATGGAAAATATGCCAAGAAATATAAATATGATAACATTAAACATTTTTAATTACTTGATTAAATTTGAGTGTCTACATTTTCTCTCCCCCACCCCATTATAGTGATGCAATACAATGAATTACTGAAGTAAAGGAGATGGGAACTAAGTGTGTATAAACACTTTGTATTTTGATATGAAACTTGATTTTTTAAGATACCTTAATACAAAACCTACAATAATGCCATTGAAAATAGTTATTGTTATTAGTTGAAAATTGAAAATTGAAAATCTAAAACTTTAAATTTTTAAATATAAAAAAAGATCAAGGAAATAACACAATGGAAGGATTATGTAATTTAATTACCATATATCTTGAAATTGGAGAAGTGTGTGTGTTCCCAATTATTGATTTATTTGTATAAATGTTGAACATGTGGTGATTTGAGAGTGATCAAGTCTCAATTTGAAACCCTTTGAATTCCCTTGAGTTAAAAATATTATATGTTCCAACTCTCATCTGAATGTGTAGAGTAATCTATAAAATTGGAAAGGGTGGAACCACTAAATTTGGCTCACTACAATAGAGAAAATTGAAACCATGGACGTTGAGTTTCACTTTATTCTAACATGTCCCTCTTGAAAAATTAAATGAATCACACCACTACAAATGAATCTAGATTCTATTGAAACTTTTGACTGTTAACAAGTAAAATTCTAAAATTTCCATGTAGAAGCATGAACATTAATGATTATCATTCCCCCAGTATTTATATTGAATTATTATTGAATTCCATTTTAATCTTGTAAGTGTTTTTCACATGCCCATGTATAAGAATCAAGTATATGTGAATATTTATTGAATAAATTATAGGAATGAGTGCATATGCATGTTATATGGCCCCATTATCTAAAAAATATGAATCATCTATATTCTATCATAAATCTTAAATTTTTTTGTTTATGAGGATTTAATTTTGAATACAAGCCCATTATGATGTCCCCCTTTTGAGATGAGAGATGTAGCTTTAAATTCACTAATCTCAAAATAGAAATGTAAAATATGTGAAAGATGTAATCATATATTATCATATGAACAATTTAATTGTATTGTGTCATAATATTAAATATTTCATTAAAGTGTGTATGAAACATATGTTAGATAGATATAACATTGAATCACATAATTAGATTGGGAATGATATATATCATGGCACAAGAGTAAATTATAAAATATAATTAATTCATGATATGAATCATGGAGCCATGGTAACAAAAAATGAACATATAATTAATGTCATAAAATGTCACATGATTTAAATATAATGTCACACACATAAGGCCTAAAGGCCACATACAAGAGACATGTGAATGTCGTATAAACATATAAGGACAAGGGCCACATGTAAATGGCTTAATGATGTCATAAAATAAATAATATGTATATTTTGCACACATAATTCCAAGGGCCACACACAATAATTAAACAATTCCTAACTTATCATGTAGTAAATTAATAATGAAACATAGAGCAAATGAGACTAATTTATATCAACCATATGCATCTTTATCATTGTTAATAAGTAGCATATTCATATTACACAATGGAAAGCATGAGTAATTCAAAAAACATTTGTATAATATATAGCTCAAAATGGTAGAGAGGATATGGATAGATTCAACCTATCAAAGTGTTCATGGAGAACGAATATATGCCCCTATCTTATCAAGATTGTTGGATAAAAAAGGAGCCTTGAAATCAAAAACCATGTAATATTATGTCTTATATCACACTCACATACCTAATAAAAATCATTATGTATTAAAATATAAATGAAATATGGGATATACTAAACATGAAATAGATAACATATTTAAATAAGTAATCTAGTAACATAGGAGATTGCTTATAGGTCCTGATTTTGAATTTCTTGAAAATATTTTGATTTTTTTTGAATATGTGTTCTCTTGTAATGTTTGGAAAATTTGAAAATTTTTAATTTTTTTAATATTTTAACTTAGAATATTTAAAAGGTAGTAATAATCAAGGGTTAAAACATAAAATAAATGGGACATATTCGAATAATCTACAAGTTACTAAAGCATAGTATGGCAAGAATGAAGGCCAAAAAAATGCCCCTAATGTATGTGTAAATTAGGTATTAATAATGTAGCCATGAATGATTTATATAGATAATAATGTACATTCCCCCCATGGGCAAGAGATTATGTGTGCTCATGGAGTCAAGATATCTACACATATTCACATGAGAGGAATATAACTATAGAATTGTATCTATATCATTGCTTCATTTTTAGGTATATGAGTATATAGTGGTGATTCAACCAGTCATGATGACACTATATATATGGGCTAGTCTAAATGTATGCATGGACATGGACTAGTATGAATCAAGTGACCCACACTAATGCCATGTATTTTTTATGTATGTTGGATTGATTATCAGTAGGCCATGTTATATGGAGGCCTATTGTGGATTTGATGGTTAAAAAGAGGACATAGTATAATTTTGGATAATATGAATTAGTTTTTGGTTGCATGACAACTTTATATGGTATATGATATATTTTAGATGGATCACATGACTAGATATTTTTGTATAGTCCATGGGATGCCCCCAACACTAGCGATATGGCCATGGTGTATTAGGACTCCCACATGAGAGGGTAAGTGAGCTTGACCTATATCATAAGAGCTAGATCCACTTCCTATATATTATATGGATGTTATGATAAAGGTTAAAAATTTGGATGATGTAGGCTACACAAATTAGTATGTACAATGGTGGGCCAAACATAGATGGACATCATTAATTCTAGTTATGGTAACACCTATAGTAGTGGGATTAGAGGATCCTAGGGTCACATGTATTATGTATATACTTTATTTAGTTATCATATTTATAGTACATTTTTTAATAATTAATTGTATATTTATATTAATGATTTTATTTATGTAGGAATAATGAGTGTTGGCCATTCATTATAGAGTCAACACTTCATGTGTTGACAAGATATGTGCCAGATAGTGTTGTCCCTAAGGGAATAATAAAGATAATGGATGTGGTATGGCCACATGCCCTTTTATTTATAGATATGTTACTACTAAAATTTCATACATATAATTGGCATCTATGTTTGATGAGACTACTACTTCACTAGATTCATTAAGAGTGGAGAGGGATGCATTAGTGGTTGAGTGCGATCAAACTTGAGTTGAGTTATCTGGATAGTAGATACCATCGTACATTATGTCATCAGAGTTGAATATGATTATTTTTACTGATTATGTTTGTATTAAGAGGGAATATTTGGCTATTCAAAAGGATTTAGTGGCCTATGAGGCATGTGATAGTATTTAATTGAGATCGAGTTCACAATATGTTAGAGGTGATTCAACCCCCCAAGCACCATTTATACATGATAAAAATTAGGATTTTGATACATATTATGTATTGATAGAGATGATAATGTTGAAAATGATATTGGTAAAAAATTTGACCAATATCAAAGAAGAGAAACAAAAAGTGTCAACTCCTACAAAATTATAATAACACCTTATAGAACTACCATTATTGGTCAACTCTAAAGAATATTTTGTCAAATTGAGGACTACTATAGCAATGATAATGAATATATGCAAGAACTAAAAAATGATCAATCATGTAAGTTTAATTTCAATCCCATTAATGAATATGAATAATGGTTTCATTCACAATTTAAACCTATAAGAATGGGTGAATATAGAGATATTTCTTGTATATAAAATAAGATAAAAGAACCCATTTCCAACTATTAAGATCTAAAAAATACTTCAAATAGTTGTAATATTATATCATAGTAAATTGACTTAAATATTTTTATTAGTAAAATGATCACATATCCCAAGGAAAATGTGCAAAAAGAGTAATTAAAGTCTCAAATAGAGCAACATTCAGAGGTAGATCAGCCAAGGCAAACATAAACTATATTCAAAAAAGGATTTTTTAATAAAGGCATTTCAAAGCAAGACTCAATATATAAGCTTACTCCAAAAAATATGGTTAAGAAAGAGGAAACAAATAAACATTATTCATATCAATAAAATTTCATTCTTAAGCCTCTTATGGATAGTAAAAAATGCATTAATGTTGTTGTTACTAGATTACAAGAAGTTAATATATGCAACCTAGCTCTTCTCAAATATCTTGGGTATGATACACAACATCTCAATATAAATATGGAACCAAATAATTGTATAGGATAAACCACATTATCAATCACTCTTGGTCCTAAATCATGCTCATGATTTTTTTACATTGGTCTTACTTTATAAAAATATAATGCAATCCTTGGAAGATCATGGCAAATATTATTGGGGGAAACACTTAGTACTAATTAATATTCTATAAAATTTCAACAAGATAGTGAAATGATCACCATTTCACAAGATAACATAATAATTACACAAGAGAACACAATAGGGAATACTTTAATAAGGATTTTTAATATAGTTATGACATATATGAACCATACAATACCTATGATACAATATAATGGATCAGATAGCTCCACACAATGTCATTCTATTCAAATAAGTAGTTTGTCACAAAATGAAATAAAATGTATATGCATACCCTTTATACAAGAACCCTATGGGAGCTTTAATCTAATCAAGTTATTGGTTAATTTCATTCACTCTCTTTTATTAATAGTTTCTTTGCTTATTATTTCATTGTTACTTCTTTTATCCCTTATTTAAGTATTCCTTTAGCCCTTGGCTTTATTTTCACTTTGGGAACTTTCCATCACAATTTTCAAATCCATTATAACTATCCAAAGAAACTATATTATGTTAATTTTAATTCACATTATTTATGACAATCCACTTGCTTACTCTTGCATATTTATCAGACTATGTCTTCCATTACATGTACATGATCACATCTATATACTCCTACATTATAAAAAAGCACACATAGTCTCTTTCCCATTCATGATATCATTCATGATACATTACTAAGAACTAATTTACACATACATTGGGGGAATTTTACTTGCCTTCCTTTTTTTCACACTATGATTTAATCACTTTGTTGAATTTTTTTAGAATTCATCATATTTATTCTATTTTTAAATCCTTGGTTATTGGTAATTTTTAAACTCTCTTAAGTTCAATATTTCAAAAAAATAAAAAAAAATTCAAATATTTCAAAAAATTCTTAAAACATCATAAATGTCAAAAAATAAAAAACAAAAAAACAAAAGTATTTTAAAAAATTCAAAATCAAGACCTACAAGCATTCTCTTATGTTTATAGATTACGTCTATACACAAGTTATCTATTTCATGTTTAGTATATCATAAAATTTATTTATCTTTCAATACATAATTCCTTTCATGAGGTATGTGAGTGTTATATATGACATATTATTTCATGTTTTTTTGATGTTGGAATTCCATTTTTCCCATCATCCATACTAAGTTGGGGGCATCACTTCATTCTCCATAAACACTTAAATAATTTGTATGTATCCATAACCTCTATATCATGTTGACCTATATATTATTAAAAAAAAATCTAATAACTCAGACTTTCCATTGTAAAAACATGAATATGCTATAAATTGATTGACATAGCCTAGTATCATTTGCACTATGTTTAATTCTCACTTTACTACATGATAAGTTAGAAATTTATTGCTTATTAAATGTTTCCCTTGGCATTTTGTGTGCAACATATACATGTTTTTACTTATATGGCATCATCATGTCATTTTTTGTGGCTATTGTCCTTATGTATTTATGTGACATTCACATGTCCCTTGTATGTGGAATTTGGGCCTTATGTGTGTGACATTATATTCAAATCATGTGCAATTATATGAAATTATTCATATGTTCATAGCTTATTACTAACGTACCATGATTCATATCATGCATTACTTTTATTTTTTAATTTATTCTTATGTCATGATATGCCCACCTTATTTATGTGATCCAATGTTATATCTATCCAACACATGTTTCATATATACTTCAATGAAATATTCAATAATATGATATAATATAATTCAATTTTTCATATGATACTCATTACATTTTTCACATATTTTACAATTACTCTTTTGAGATTAATGACTTATAGGCTACATCCTCAGGCCAAAAGGAGGGATTCAAAATGGTCTTATCTTCATTATTCAATTACTCATGAGCGAAAAAATTATATTTATTATTTAACAAAACATGATTCATATTTTTCAAATTATCAGGACATATGACATGTATATGCACTCATTATTATAGTTACTTCAATACATATTCACATATACCTAATGCATATACATGGGCATGTATAAAATAGTTACAAATTACAAGTTTAAAATACATATAACATTAAAATGACATTCGATATCAATTCAATACATATACATGGGAAATGATATTTATTCATGTTCATGCTTATACATGGATATTTTCAAATTTCACTTGTTCAAATTTCAAAAGTTCAAAATTTTAAAATAGAATCTAGATCTATCTACAATGGTATGATTTGTTTCATTTTTAAAGTGGGCCATGTTAGAGTCTAATGAAACTCAACATCTATGGTTTCACATTTTTCTATTATAATGAGCCACATTTTATGATTTCACCCCTTCAAATTTTACAGAATACTCTACAAATTCAGATGATATATGGAACATAAAATATTCCAACTCAAGGGATTCCAAAGGTTTTTAAATTGAGACTTGATCACACTCAATTCACCATAGATTAAACATTTCTCCAAATACCTCCACAAAGGGGCATGTACACACTTATCCAATTTTAAGCTATATGTAAATTATATTTTTTAATTTTCAAATATAAACAATAACTAATTTCATTGGCATTGTTGTAGGTTTTTCATTAAGTCATCTTGCACAATCAAGATTCACATCAAATGACAAAGTGTGTAAACATATTTAGGTTTGAATCTCATTTACTTTAGTAATTTTAATCCATTACATCACTATAATAAATGGGGGGTAATTTAGACACCCAAATTTAATAATTAAGTTCTTAACAATGTTTAATCTTGACATCTTTACCCTACTTGGCCTATTCATAGATTTGTTAAATTGAAATCTCTAAGAGAGCATTCATTATTCCATTTTATTTCATGAAATTACTGAAAATCATCATTTAGGAAACCTTATTATTATTATTATTATTATTATTATTATTATTATTTATTTTTTACCAAATTATAGTAGTCTCTATCCTTATGGGGTAATATTGTACCAAACAAACATGGTCATAGCCTTGCCTTATCTACTAGTGTGGTCTTATCTCCTGTTCTCCAATAGTAAATTTCAAAATTTGATTATCCCTCCTATGATTTTATCAATGTCTATTAATGGAAATATTTAAAGGATTCTTATATATAATCACATAAAGGCCTCTTAAAGCATCATCTATCAATCACTTGGTAATCCTATTACACATTGATCAAAAGAGAATTATTCTTTCCAAATCCAATTTTACTTTATTCTAATAGTCATAGGCCATGTATAAAGAAATTTTAATAAAGGCCAATAGAACTCATTATTAAGCATTCAAGTAAATATATCTAGTTACATTCATATATCATAGATAAATATTCACATACTTACCCTAAGAGTGAGAACCACATTAGCTTGAGGCCTTTTGGGCTATGTAGGTAGCACTCAAATTGCATTGGGTTTTATAAGGATAGATTGGCTATTCCATTAACCCTATTCCCCTATTTTGACATTTTATCTCCATTTGGATTATGTACAAAATATAGGGTTTGGATTTTTCAAGTCTTCCATGTGGTACATCAATATATATATATATATATATATATATATATATATATATATATATATATATATAAAATTAGTAAACCCTTTCAGACAGCCATAAATGATTACATAGAAAAATCAATCACACAGTCAACCAAGGCATTGTCATAATCAACATACAAGTTTGTAGTGTGTCCTTGTCCTCCTAGTGTAGCCTTGCCCCAACACATTTTAAAATTTTGATTCTAATTGTGACACAGTTCAATGATCATTAGAGTTAGCTTCCATCAATTATTAGTCTACATAATTAACATAAATTTAATTTGAGATAGGTTGAATATTTGATTGTCAATTTACTATTTATAGATCATTTCAAAGTTTGTAAATTACTATGTTATATGTTTAGATTATGTATTTTCTGTAGATTTAAATCAGTTTCAATAGTTTATTTTTTTATAACATTTAATGATTAAATCATAAATAAACATATAAGCATTCAAAGGTAAGGATGTCAATATTAAACATTTTTAATCACTTACTGATTAAATTTGAGTGTCTATAAAAAAAATTGTTATAAAATATCAATACACAAGAGAATTTGAAAATGATTTCCATAGTTTTCAAGTAGGCTTTACTTTAAAACACCCTAATTATTCATTTTTTTGTTTTGGTTTATGTGAAAATTTCATTACCCATACCAAGATATCATTGAGGATTTTTTAGGACATCACTTGAGGATTTTTCACATCACCTAACATCTTCAATGTCACAATCAATTTTTTTCACATAAATATTATTTCTTTATTTTTAGATGAAAACATGCCACATCTGTATAAAGAGAATAAAAACTTGATAACTACAAATTAATTCATTATGATCTTGAATAAACTTATAGAAACATTGAAATGGGAAGTAACAACTACAAACAAGCAGATAATTCAAAAAAAAAATAAAAAATCTTGTATGTGTAGTGATGAGAATTGATAAGGAAACTGTAGTTATATACTATCTTAAAGGTGCTTTACTAAACCATGCATGATTTTTCACTAATAATGAGATTCAATTAAAGACGAAAATCATTTCTATGCCATGTGGATGAGGATTATGATATCTACATGTAGGCATTCAAAGGAAGTAAGTGATTGGTTTAAAATTCTATTGGAACCTCTTTATCTTTTAGGAGAACCAAAAACCATACAAGTGATAAGTCCAAGGGACTTGGTAGTGAAAATGGTGTCTTAGTTTTCTTAAGAGTGATATAATTATATAGGATTAGGATTCCAATTAGATTTTTATATTATTTCATGAAAACACTTTGAATATGTGGTTGCAACCCATATTTTTCATTATAAATACTTTGTATTGAGATTTATTAATTGGAAATATGTGAAGACAAAAAAAAAATATAAATGCTCTTAAGACTTGGAGTTTAATAAATCATTGTGTATGTTCTATGATTTTGTGTTTTTCCTTTCTCACTCAAATTAAATATTTTTATTTTCTTAGTTTAAAATTCTCAATGTTGTTATCTACATGTTTTTTTATGAGTTGGGTATATTAAAGTATTCTAATTTAACCATATCATTTATGAACTGTGACTATTAATGAATCTATGTAGATGAATTAGTTGTGTTATTTTTTGTAGTATATTATCCTATTGAGTTATACATGTGAAATTTGATCATAAATTTTTATTTCTTAGACCTTGGTACTATGTTTATTTAAATTTGAGTTAACACTAGATTTGGTAAATAATAATTTATTTTGTAAAAGATTACATTAAATGTTTTCTTTGTTAAAAGATAGATGACTTTAAATTTGAATCTTATTTCTTATCCTACCCTTATATTTTGATGTTATTTTTTGGATACTTAAATCATTGTACAATATATTTTCATCATTGTGAATATCCATGTTTTATTAATTAGTATTTATGACATGAAATTTTGAAGTTAAAACCCATGAAACTTTGTTCTTTGATAGGCTTTAGGTTACATGTCTATATTCCACCAAGTATTACATTTTTAGAGTCACATCCTACAAATATTACCTTGGTTTCAATCCTTAAGACCCTAAAATTATAGGGTTTATACCCATCACATGTTAGATCCTATGTAATAAAAATTCATTAGATCTTATGTAATAAAAATTCAACAACACTATTGTTACAGGATGAAGAAGATTTTAAGATACATGGGAACCAAAGGGAAGAATAATTAAGTGTGAAATATGGAAGAAATGGATTTAAAAATGTTTTGAATGCATTTTTAGTATCTTGTAGGCACATAAGAGGTTAGGAATATAAAATAAAAATATTCAGTAAAATCCTAAAGAAAGATATTGGATAGAGTGGTTAAAGGAAAAGGATTTGAAGTTGATGTGAAAGAAATAAGATCTAAAAGAGATAAAAAATTATGAAGATATAAATATGCTTCATAAAGAATAATATTTTATGATGATACATTAGTGTAAATAATAACATAATCTAATAAAAAATTATGGAGAGAAATATTTATAACATGATGGAAGAATATTTTAGAAGAGAAAATTAAAATAAGAACTAGTGAAGGTGTATGATTGAATTTACTTTGGGAGGGGAGATAAGAAAAAAGAAGGATAAATGGATTGAGAGTGGTGACTATTCAATGGAGAAAATATTTATTGGATAAGAGGAATAAAAACCTTTTGATATTTAGAGGAAATATTTGAGGGATGATAATGAAAAATTAATAGGAGGTCAATCTAAATGTAGGAAGAGGAAATCAATTGAATTTGGGAAGGAGATTAATGAAACAAAATTAAATTAAAAATATATATTTAGAAATGATAATTCCATATTTCATGTCTTTAAAAATAAAAATAAAAGAAATAAAAAATAGGGAGAAAAATTTAGGTATTTTCAATGAAGTTAAATCAATAATATCTCAATAGACTATTGTTGATTTATTCACAAGGTAGAGGGGGAAGATCCAATAATTATTGTTATGATGTTTTTATCATGTAATTTAGGGGTGTGAATTATCCTAATAATATGGACATAGTAAGGTACTAAATGGTCTCAAGAAGATTAGATATTATTTTATTATAAGAGACTAAATTATCTAGGAAAAATCTTGAATATATTTGCATTGGTAAGTGGAAGATGTGGCATGGTTGTGCTAGCAATGCAACTGGTAATTATAGATGAATTTTTAATTTTTGGAATCCTTTAAAAATATTAGGATAAATTATAGGTAAATATATAAATTTATAGCTTGTGTGTTCATAATTTCCAAGGAAAATATTTCAAGGATGAAAATCAATACATATGGGCCAAATATCCCAATCGGAAAAAGGCAAAATTGGGGGGAACTTTATATTTTAATTGAGAAAAAATTAGGGTAAAAGGTAATTATGATGGGTGAATTTTAATTCTATTTTGGTATCTAAAAATAAAATAAGGGTAGTTATAATAAAATTTAAATAAAGAAAGGTTTTCAATAATTTATTACCTTAAATTTTCTAATAGATCTAAAAATAAAAAGGATAAATATACATAGATTAATATGAAGAGGGGAGTTAACAATATTGTATAAATATTGGATAGATTTCTAATCTCTCCAAGTGGTTGGCTAAATGGTAATTGGATTTTAGAGTCTACTATTCTAAATTATCGACTTGGGATCATAGTCTTACTATTTTATCTATTAAAACTAATGACTATCCATCAATATGTCCTTATAAACTTTAAAAATTATATGGTTAAAATATATTGATTTTAAGGATAGGATAAAGTTTGGTGGGATGGTTTTGATTCTAATAATAAATCTAAAACATTCACATTTTTACTAAAATTGAAACACTTAAATATTTTTATTAAAGAATAGATAAATAATGTTTTTAACATCATATTCAAGGAAAAACAAAGGATAGAAGAGGAATTAGAACTGTTAAAATATCAGAATGAGACTTCTTCTATGACAATAAAAGTTTGCAGAAGGAACATAACTTTTTATGAAAATTGAATAAAGTTTATTCAAGGAGTAAAAATTTTGGAAGCATAAATCCTATGAGAATTGTATAAAGGAAGGAGATAAAAACATAAAAATATTTCATGAGTCAATAATACCTAAGTGGTAGAAAAAATCAAAGTGGAAGTTTTATTGCATCAAAGTGATAGATCCGTAGGGTTTAGAATGTGTTGGGTAAGAAAAAAAATTGGTGGAAGTGCAGCATTCCCTAAGTAGACATTGCAAGGATATCATGTTGGATCTCCATTTAGAACAATGTTGGATAAACCCCCAAGAACTTGATTTACCTTATGGAAAGACTACTCCATGTGTAAGATTGGTTTTTATTGTCTACCCTTTATGCTCTTATTTTATCTCAGTATTATCATAAGGGATTTTGTTTCACATAGTATGATGGTTGCTAATTTGTCTTCTTCTCATATTGGGATAGGGGGGAAGCTTTAATGTATTATTTTTTACCATCTATTTTTCAAAAAATCTACTGGGTGAAGTCTTAAGCTAAACCTATGCTTACCCTGTGTAGAATCTTGTATTTATTCATTTTTCTAGTGTAGCAGGTCTATATTTTTCTCTATGACTGACTCATGGATCCTAGT
The DNA here is from genome assembly GCA_037957365.1 of Torreya grandis. Lineage (NCBI taxonomy): Eukaryota > Viridiplantae > Streptophyta > Pinopsida > Cupressales > Taxaceae > Torreya > Torreya grandis. The sequence goes on along the minus strand of JARHVA010001668.1, from coordinate 2,903,178 downwards.
CAATGGTCATACCAACCAAATTTATACTAGAGTAATCTTGGTATACAAATTGATCATGGTTATTTCACCAAAGAGAAAGGCAAAGGTGCATCATGATAGGCTAAATATTTTTTCCCTATACCAAATTGTTGCTAGACTACTAAGGGCTCAATTGTCAAACATTAAGATATAAATGGAGTATATCTCATATAAATGGAGTATATCTCATATTATTTGGCATTAAATCTCATTTTTAGTTTTACTAGAGGTATCTTTGGGGAATAACCTAGATGTGTATGGCATGATTGTCTTGAATCGATCATATATCTTTTAATGGTTATTTATTATTTTGTACCTACTTCACTATTATCTTTTTTCCTAGGATGGTTATTCACAAATGATTCCATTTTGGGACATCATTTTTATCCATTACCCTTTATTGGTTGGTGTTTAATTGATAAGAAGGGCTATGACAAAAAATTTGTGGAAGTTCTACAAATGTTTCTATTATAAAACAAGTCCTTGGTCCATAGAGTGGACCCATTTCAAATTTGACTCATGATGGGGAACAGGGGAGCTAGATTATATTTTGAAAAATCTAGTGTTGATTATAATTTGGTCTATAATGGGGTAGACCCATTTCAAAATTATTTCACCTCAACATATGGTTTTATAAACCAACATCTTACCAAAAGGTTGTTTTTGGGATGCTTCAAAATAAGCCCCCCTCAAGATGCCCTAAAGTCTCTAAGGTATCTTGTTTCAAAATGAAATAGGTTATTCTTGGTTAGTTTTTTATGAGAACTTCTTGCAGAAGTTCCAGGGAAGTTTTGTTAAAAGGTGATAGTCTTTGAATTATTGTAGCATATTTATTTTCATTATGATGATGTTTTGATGTTTGGATTGATTTATTAATGTTGTGGGATCCTTCAAAACCTCTTGTTGTTCTTGGCTATAGGGCCCTTATTAAAAACCCTATCTTTTGGTTTTGATACCACTATCAAAACCCTCACTTATTTATTTCATAAATCTAGTTTCAAAATCATTTACCTTATCAAATAAAAAATAGTATCTAGAAGTAAAATTAATAGGCATTTAATATTAAATCAAGAGATGGATTAGTTTACTAGACCTTGAATCAATTAAATAAGAATCAATAATTTATTTAAATACCTTATATCTAAATAAATTCCAAGGAATGAAGCAGAGAGAAAAAAATTATCACATCCATTCCTAGAGTGATTATGGAAAGTAAAATTGAGTAATTAATGAAACATTTTTTTAAGGAGGAATTAAGGTAAATTCTACCCTAAATGGAAGGAGATAAAGCATCAAGTCTGGATGGCTATCTTGTGTAAATTTCCTAAAAATGGAATTCAATGGGATATAATTTAACAAGTATGGTGAATGATTCTTGGAGTTCCAAAAACATTTTGAATAATTTAAACTATAATTTCATTTACCTCATTCTAAAAAGGTAAATTTAGACCAATTTATTTATGTAATATAGTTTAAAAATTTATAAGGCAATAGTATAAAGGTTAAATATTTTATTTCCTTATATTATTTCTAAATAACAAAGAAGGTTTATTATTAATTGGAAGATTTTGGATGGGCTGATCATGACTCATGAGATTGTGCATTCACTTAAATATAATAAATAATTAGGGAGGATAATTAAGATTTATATTGAAAAATATTATGATTAGGTATAAATTGGGTTTTCTTAATTACAATTCTAAAAGCCTTTAGTTTTGTTGAAAATGGATATCTTGGGTGTTGGTTTGTGTGACTGAGACCTTTTTCGTAGTTATATTCAATGGAATCTTGATATACTTTTTAAAAATTCACATGGTATTAGGCAAGGGGATCCACTATCTCCTTATAAGCTTATTATTATGGAAAACACAGTAGCAACAACTTTAAAGGAGTCTAAATAAAAGGGGAATATTAATTGCATTAAGTCATTTCCAATTGATCAATATAATTATTATCTTTAGTTTTTTTATGATGATTTTTTTTAGGAATTTTATATATGGAGGAAAAGACATCAAAAAAATTATAAAAAAAATAATAGGAAACTTTGGGTGAGAATGTAAGTTTAGAGAAGTCAAATTTGTATTTAATAAATGTTCTGCTTAAAAGACAGACAAAAAAAATGGTAGCTTTGGGGACATCAATGGGGTTTTTTCCAAGTAAGTATATAGGATTTCCATTTTTCTAGGTGAAATCAAAGCCAATATTTGTGAATTTAGAGGTTATATTATGCAAAAAATTTATTATTATGGAAAAGATATTAGAAACAACTTTAAATAAAAGGGGAATATTAATTTCATTAAGTCATTTCCAATTGATGAATATAATTCTTGTCTTCAATTTTTTATGATGATTTTTTTTTTATAAATTTTATAGGTGGAGGTAAAGACATAAAAAAATAAGAGGAAATTTTGGGTGAGAATTTAAGTTTAGAGAAATCAAATTTTTATTTTATAAATGTTTTGCTTGGAAGATAGACCAAAAAAAAGGGTATCTTTGGGGACATTAATGGGGTTTTTTCCAAGTAAGTATATAAGATTTCCATTTTTCTAGGTGAAAGCAAAGCCAATATTTGTGAATATATAGGGTATATTATGTAATAATATTATTATTATGGAAAACACAATAGCAATACTTTAAAGGAGTCTAAATAAAAAGGGAATATTAATTGCATTAATTCATTTCCAATTGATGAATATAATTCTTGTCTTTAGTTTTTTTATGATGAATATTTTTTAGAAATTTTATAGGTGAAGGAGGTAAATACATAAAATAAATTATAAAAAAAATAAGAGGAAACTTTGGGTGAGAATGTAAGTTTAGAGAAGTCAAATTTTTATTTTATAAATGTTTTTCTTGGAAGACAGACCAAAAAAATTGTAGCTTTGGGGACGTCAATGAGGTTTCTCCCAAGTAAGTATATAGGATTTCCATTTTTATAGGTGAAAGCAAATCCAATATTTGTTAATTTATAGGTTATATTATGCAATCAATACTTAATATATGGAAGTAAAAATGGCTACATCTAGTAGAAGTATTATTCTGATAAAACATTTACAATAAATTCATATGTATAGTAACTTATTTTTATAGGTTTAAAATGTAATTTTTGAAATAATGAATAATATTATAAGATCTTTTTTAGGTTAAGTGAAATTAGAGGTAAGGAAAATTCACCTTACCTGATCGACAAAAGTGTGTTTAACCAAGCAAGTAGGAGAAGTTAGGATAAAATTATTACACTTTCATAATTAAGCTTTAAGTGAAACTTGGAGATTATATCAACAGAGTGATAAACCTTGGAGTTATAAGGTAAGAGTAAATTACTTAGATTCAAATTTTCTAGATATAATATTTATAGCTAATCATTTTACTTCATGATATCATATTTGGACCTTTGTTATTTCTTCTATAAAAGGGATATGTAATAATATGACATTAGAGATTGGAAATGACCTAAAGTTTAGTTTTTGGGTTGTTTCATGGTAAGGATTTTAGGATTTATAACATAGAGGGGATTTATATAAGGTGAAATTGGTTATTGTATGAACTTTGGGATCAAAGTTATATGATTATTGGACTATAATTATAATTCAAGGGATAAGGCAAAGGTAATAGAGATCATATGTAGATTATAGTTTCCTAATCATCAAAAAGAGGACTTTGATGATGTTTTGAGGTAAATAAAAATTCCAAAAAAACTTCCAAATGCATTCTAAGATCAAAATGTGATGTTTATAGAGTATACAAGGTTTGGAAAGGGTCTAAAATTATTGTAATGAAAAATATAAGGTATTAGGAATGGTTAGATAAGTTGTAATGGAATGCATTTATCACCCCAAATTTTTATTCATTTTGGTAGTTAGAATGTCTAGAGAATATTTTGACACATGATATCCTTCAAAGAATGGGAATACTTGGTCCTTCCATATTTTTATTATGTAAATAATGTTATTTGATTCATTATTATTAATTTTTTCATTGGGGGGGGGGGTGTTCTTTTTTAGTCCTTAGTTGATAAACAATGAAGCAGAAAGAATGACATTAGTTGAAGGTATGAAATTAGGTCTAGATAAAAAAAATTAAAATGTAATAATTAAAGGATAATCTAAATTTATAATCAATGCAATGAAGAAATGGAAAAAATTAAAACAAGAGTTTAGAGAGTAATTTAAGTGAAGAAATGGTTTTAGTTGGATCATTCAATTTGATCTCATATAATCATTATTTCTAGGAATTTAATAAGGCAATGGATATTTTAGAAAATTTAGGAGTTGAATAGAGCCCTCGAACACCATTTTTCAATTTGGAATTAAGTGACCATAAATATTTACCTACAATTCTTAAACTAAAGAACAAGGTATGAAAGTGAAGTACAAGTAGGTTTGAAAGAGCTAGTGGGTTGAAATTCATTGATTTACTTTTTAACACTAAGTGGCTGAATTTGTAATAAGAAAGAGGGTATGAGGATGCATGTGAAATGGCTACAAAACTAGAAAATTATCCATAAAAATAAAATAGTTTTTCTTTAAAAAATGATGTGGCCTTGGAATTTGTATCTATGGTTACAAATGTCTATATTCGATTTGAATTTTTTATGCCAAAGGTTTAAGATGGATTATCTTTATAGTGTTTTGAGATTATTTATTTAGGATTTGATATCTTTTTTAATTTTTTTTTTTAAATTTATGTTTTGTTTTGTTGCAGAGGCTATTCATTTATGTTATAATTTCTAGTATTTAGAGTGTGATGTTATAAATGAGGAACTAGAGATTGTAAAAGATAATTTTAGTTATAATTTTAATATTTTATGTTGTAATATGGGTGTTTGGACTATGTTTAATAAGTATGATCTTTTATATTGATGATCTTCCCCAACTAGGTGTATAGAGAGGCTAAATCTTTCTATTGGTTATGCTTTCATCATGGGTTTATGTCCTTCTAAATTATTATCTTAGTGGGATCCTTATTTTTGTTTTTGATTGTCATAGATACATGACAAATGTATTTTATGTCTCAAAAAAATATTTTTGTTGTATTATAAAGTTTATATGGAAGATATATTTTTAGATATGGAAGCTTGATTTTGAAACCTATATGAGTCCTAAATTAATTTTTAGGTTCTAAAACATCTACTAGATGAGATTGTAAGAAAAATGATAGATTATGTTGCATTTGTAGTGGATGTTGTTGTAATAGCTATAGAAGAAAGTTGTAGATATTATTTTGCATGAAACATAAAAAAATATATATATCTATTTTTAAATTTTGATTTTCAAAATCCACCTATGTAAGAGGGACCATCTTCCCTTTATTTACTAATGAAAAAATGTAATAAATTATTATTTTACTCAAAATATAGACTAAAGACATGAAAATATACGTTTCTATTTAAGAAAATATTTGTTATGAAAATATATCTAATCACTTAACTCATCATCTATTAGTGCTTTAGTGTAATTTTAATTAAAAAATATACATTATTTACATTAGTCAAATAATTTCACTCAATTATTTGAAAATGATCTCTTAACTTTATTTTATTATTGTTTTAGTGATAGTTTATCAAACATATTTATTTATATGTGGGTAAATGGATTTACACTAAATTACAACATAAATACCCAATTAATTTTATCTAGGCTAAATCCTATGTAAAATAGTAACCTAATTAATTAATTCTAAATCTATTGAAAGACATTCAAGCTTTAAAAATATCTGATTTTATTTCATGAAATGACTGTATATTTTAAAAGTTGATAGTGGAAATGTGCACTCAAAATATCAATAAGGTAACTAAGAAAATTGATAATAGTTAAATAATATTGTCTATACCTTACATTGATGCTCTAGATAGTCCAAACGATACACAAATATATTTTTAAAAATGCAAACATGATAGAAACAATTTGAATATTATGCTCACATGGCTTCGGCCTTTGAAAAATCTCTTAATTTCTTGATCTTTCAGTTACATCACCTAAAAAATCTAATTAGTATTATTTCCCTAATTATGTAGCAATATATAAAAAATATGAAAATAACATGTGTTTAAGGGTCTAAAATAAAAAAAATAATAGTTGAGCTATCTTGGTATTTTTCATGCCCTTAGACATTAAAAATATCAAAATCAATAAACCTCAATGATTATATACATTCAAACTATTGTATTATGATGTGTTTAATATGAACTTATATGCTTTAATTATTACTTTAATGATATCTTTATTTTATATATAATTCTTGTAAATGATCAATAAATTCCTATGAAAGATAGATATATTAGGTATATTCCTAAATGAAGTACAATGTTTGTAGATTTATTGAAATTTTGAATTCAAATTTGGACACTATAAACTTGAAAAGATACATCAAATGTTCATAAGGTGAAAATTGTTGGATAAATAAAGTTGGTGCACTAAAAACCCAAACTCTCAAGATATTATGCACTCACTTTCTTATATGCACAATGTGTAATAGATATAACACAAATCTCCCAAGACCGTACATTAATAGTCCCAACTATTTATAATACTAGAGAAATTTTTGGATAAGGAGCTCAGAATGACAAGAAAATAAATGATATAAAATATGAGATTTGGAGGGAGATATGGTAAGGTTTAGATCCATCATAATATAATAAATCATGTCAATGATGCTCAATTTGGACTAATAATCTACAAGTATGTAAAAATGTTAAATCAAGCAATTTAATGACTAATAAATGTGTAGTGGCCATCTTAAGGTGTTTAAATTTTGTCCCAATTTGATGTGTGTGTGCATATATATCAAAATAAAGGAAGGAATGTGGATATAAGAAAAATGATCATAAATTTTTGGATAAAAATCTAATGTACTTGTGAATTTTTTTTAAAAAAACTTTGTTTTTATAAAATGTATGTGTAAATGGAAAATAATATTATACTAAAATCAAAAAAAATAAAATGATATACTTGATTTTGGTGAAATAAAGGAAATTTTGAATTTGGATATGGATAAACTAGAAATAAACATAACGCTCGTGGGTAGGGGATGAAAATTTTAATTTAGAGATGGGCGAAAAAACTAGAGTGATGAAATAGAGAAGACAAAGTGACAGATTGGAAAAAATAAGGTGACATATGGAACTTATATAATATAGATTAAAATTTTGGGGCCTTAGGATGATGTAATGGTAGAATTAAGGCAAAGGATGGAGAGCACAAAATAGTTAACAGAGCTTTATAATCTATGAATCTCAGGACATAGGACATAGGAAAAGATAACTTAAGGTGAAAATTATAACCTTAATGTTTTGAATATATATTATAATACAAATTTAAATATATCTAGGGCCTCTCTCCAATGTATTTTTTATAAATATTCAACATAAAATATGTAAGATCTAGTAATATCTAGGCTTGATGGATAACTAGCTGCTTTGGAGGATGATGCTTCAGCTTTCATAGAGAATAAGACCTCTAAAATATAAACATCAAAAATAAAAATTTAAGATAATAATTTTGATCTAAATATATATTATTTTTATAACCATACAATCATTTTAAAATTTAGAGGAAGAAGACCTAAAATGGAGGAGGTAAGAACTGAAATAAAAAAGACTTGGAATGATAATTGCCAAATTATTTTCTTGCCTAAGAATTTCCTTACATTATTTTTTCTTTCTCATAAGTTATAAAATATTCTTTATAACATATACATATTTGTTTCATGGGTCAAATGGGTATATTCATCAAACCATGGAAAACAATTTTTAATCCCCATACAAAAAATATAAACATAATCCATGTGTGGGTCAATCTTTATGCTCTCCCTATAGAGTTCTTGGGAGAAAGAATTTTCAAAAAATAGGGGATGGCATTGGTCAGTACATGTACATGGATGAGAAAACATAATGGGGTATAAAACAAAAAACCAACATGATTATATCCAAAATAGTAATCTTGGTGAATGTTATAGTCTTAAGTCCACAAAGTTTAACCCTTCATTTAAGCGAGGGCATTTGGACTCAACTGATAGAATATGAAAACACCAATATCTAATGTTATGGATGTCATAAAAATTTTCACTTTAATAGGATGTTCATAAATGGTTAAATCATCAAATATCCTAAATATAATATCGACAAAGAGTAGACAAATATTGAGAATACTCTTAGTGATCATGTTGAAGAATCGATGTAGAAGGAAGAAATATTACTGGTTTATCAGTCAGATTATTAGAAAACCCATATTTTTTTAGAGGTTCAACTAGATGCCATAAAAATAAGATAGTGGTTAGTTACCTAAATCAATAATTTTCATCAAATTATGTATAACATGAAGACTACATAACTTTAGCATAAGAAATAGAAAATCTTGAAACCCCAAGATACTATCTTCATAGCCTAAATTGAGAAGATTATTTTTCTAATATTATATCTATAAAACAAGAGGAGTTATTTTACAACATTAAAATTAATTATAATATATAAACATTATAATTTTGAGTCTTTTTCCTTTTTTTGGTCTTTTATAACAAGCATGGTGCCTTGGTTGGTTGTTAGTTGTCCCATGTTTGAGATATTAAGTATCCATGTATTGTATTTCATTTTGATCCTCATTGTCACATATTTTGATCCTTTTGTAATATAATGGTTTAAGAGGTATTTTTATATTATATCATTGATTGTTTATTTATATTATCAAGCCCTATTATTTTTTTGGGTGTGGTTTATGTTATTTATTTATTTTTGAGTTTTACTATTAATATTTATGGCTATTTAAAAGGTTATGGGGCCCTTTAAAACCCCATTTTTAAGCCTTAATAAAATTGATGAAAGTAAGGTAGAATACCCATATGGTGCTAAGTTTCTCTAAATATAAGTACATCCCCTTATGTGAGTGAGTAAAATTTGAATACCTTCCCTTATAAGATCATAATTCATTTGAAGCATCTCCCCTTATAAGAATAATTAAAATATGAATATCTCAAAGATATTTCTAATTATAATGACTGGGGTATACTACCCCATTTGATATTTGGGATGAACCTATGAAACATACATATTATAAGAAAGGATATTATATTCACAATGTGCATGATATAGTCTTCGAATTATGTATGTTTTTAATAAGTTTCCCCATATGGGATTATGATATAATAAATGTAAGATCAAGATAAATATTCCTCATATGGGCTCAAGATATAATATATGTAAGATCAAATATAATATGCCCCATGTGGGATTATTATATAAGTAATATAACATCATAATCATAATATATAATAGTGTATAGCGTGAATATAATATTTTTCCCCAAATAAATGTATGATATGGATCATGATAACATATAAAAGTGATAAATACATTATGCATGTGATTTATATCATGGAACCATAAACATACTATTGACATGGGTTTTATGCACACTTGGGAACCTTACTAGGTAGCCTCCAAAGTTTATATATCGGTAAAAAATATTCATTCCAAGGCATGAGTTGTATGGTATTAGGTTTTGTAAACAACATGTTGGTAGAATAGTAGTGAGAAAAGTGGTTCTTTACCTCAAATAGTTTAGATATGATTTAAATCTAGATATACTTTATATGGATGGATTCATGATGGATCCAACCTAAGGTGGGTAGGATAAAAAGAAACTCTAGAAAAAAAAAAAAAAAAGGAAAGGTAGGTAAGGAAAGAATGTCTATGGATCAAATAAGATGAAACCTTTCTAAGCTGGATCTTGAACTAGGGGTTGGACAAGTAGTCAGTGACCAATTTTTATTACAATATATTTTAAGTACACAAATAATTAAACATATTTAAGAATCCAAGAGAAAAATAATACAATGAAATTTATCATATATAATCAAATTTTGTTACATTTGTGAGATTAAAATTCCACATCTACAAAGGGAGATTATATTACTAAACAAAATCATTAAAATTAACAAGAGCATAATATGATTAAATTTATAAAAGAGTACTAATGAATAACCAAAATACTAAGATATCAGCTTGATATAAATTCTTACAAGATTCACAAGTTTGGATAAGAAAAAGTTTTACGCATCAAGAGCAATTACAAAACAATCCATAGAATTTCTTATAAATATTAATAGCCAAAATTCTCCTCCCTTTAGGATTGGGAGGATACAAATATATATGTGCGTTGGGATGGGATTCCTCATCCTCTAGAAAAAGTTTAAATTTACATATATAATAATATAATTATGTCTCAAAATCATACAGAGCATGTATGAACAAAAATGTATACATAAATAAGATTCCTCAACCAAAATACTATATATTTGCCAAATAAATTTGGAAATTCCCAACTTAATTTAAACATGAAAATATACATACATACTTAAGGTGGTGCTGATGTGGCATTGTTAGAAGATAAAAATGGTTGCATGACAGCTGTGGAAAGAGAAGTATCCAATATATCCACTTGAGGAATCAAATTTGGACCCATTGGAGTATGTATTATTATATACCCTAAAAATATGGGACCTTATGATGACATGGAAACAATTTTATTTGATATTTTTCTTGTTAATTACCCTAATTTTCCCTCTATGGCTCTGAGTTTCTTAAATAATGCGTGTTATTTCAAACTCTTTATTGATAATATCAAAATTGAGCAAGGAAGGATTGAATACTTTGATAGCTTCAGCCATCAAACTTGTATGATCTAATTCTAATCCATTAAATTCTTCTTTAAGGGCTTTATAATTTGTTGCTCTATCTTTAGAAATTTTGTTAACTATAAAATCCCATCATTAGTTTTATAGATAGCTCCTTCAACTTCTTCCTTAAAACTATCTTCAGCTACTTTAAGGAGTGTTCCAAAATTTGGATTGTTTATTAATTTACTGGTAGATGTTATCATATATGTGACCCTAATATATCTTGGTATATCTATGGCTTCATTCTCATGGATTTTAAAATTCCCTATCAAAACCTTCATTTGTATATTATAGTTAATGGTGCCATCCTTTTTTGAAATTACATAACTCAATGCCCATGTAGAATCTTAGGTAGACATGAGGTTCAGATGATTAAATGTGTTACTTCTTACATGCTAAACTAGTAAGGTAAGCCACTTTTCAAATTATTTTATCTAGTTCCATAGTTTTAGCATCTTCTCCCCCTAGTGTTGATTTTCTCCCCTAGAAACTTGAATATTATTCAAAATGTTATACAACCTTGTGGTTGCACTTTGGACATTGTCTTCAATTTCCCAAGGGGCATGGATGATATATATCTATAGTATATGTCAATGTGATTATTCCTAACTCCTATAAATATCCTTCATAGCCTCCCTATTTATATCCATAAAAGAGCAAAAATACTATATATATTATGTAGGTTCATCCTAATTCTTTTTGGGCCTTTTGGCAAAATTAAACAAATTTTCCCTTTATTCAAACTCTATTTCCTCCCCTATACTCATGTTTATCACTTTATTCTTTATCACACTTATAATTATGCCACTTTATTTATATAATAAAGTAGATATTATGGGCAGCTCAATGATGACCAAGTTTTGTCTATCATATTTTTGCCCTTGTAGCTCTTTAACCCATTAAGGAATAATAAGTTTCAATTATTATTTAGATTGGCTTGGGTCTTAGAGGTAGAGGCTGGAGTGATCATTGGAGAGGTATTTATTATTGGAGGTGTTAATGAAACACTTATTTGAATAGGTAAATGGAATGGTGGATGAATAATAATTTGCCATCTAGATGTTTCCCTCTAAGGGATGACTTCAGCCACATATTTGGTTAGTTCTGGGGTTTTCAAAACTATCATTATGGTTGATTTTATAGGTGCATATTATATAAATTTTATCTCTAATTGAGCTAAATATTTTGGTTTGGAACAAAAATTGAAAATTCAACTAAATTTTCAAAATAAACTCTCTTATTTGAATCCATTATTTAGGTTGATGTTGAAAAAGCAGAAGAATCAATTGAACTAAAAAATGGTGGCCTTAGAAGGGTAGGTGTAAAATTTGTAGCTTGAGTATCTATAATAATAATGGAATAAGTAAGAGAATAAAATACATTTTTGATACTTTGTATTTATTCTTCAATGAGGACCTATTGGTCTAGTGCTCCAACTAGAGTTTCTTCTTCATGTAGGCTTCTCAGGATCATTGCTTTGGCCTTTTCTATCTTTGCATCCTCCTCTATTTTATTTTGGTCCCTTTCCTCACTTGACCCTTTATATGGTCCATTAATTTTTTTAATTCCATTTCTCTTAATCCATAGGATAATCTAATAGTGATATTACATGTCCATGATCTTCTTCCTTTGCTTCATGATCAAGGGATCCTTCTGAAGTAGTAAGATCTAATGATGGTATTTCCTCAAGTTTTTTGACTTTGAAGGAGGAAATTAGGACCCTATATTTACTTTGGTAGGTGATTTTTGTGGGAATAAGAGGTGAGGGAGAAGATGAAACTAATGGAGGGACCAAATTAGTAGGAACTACCACTATAAGTGATGGTGAAGGAATGGGAAGTGGAATAATAGTGGTGGAGGGAAGAATGGTCAAAGAGGGGACTGGTATATCAATGAATAATTGAGGATATATCCCCTTAATTTTTGTTATGGATATATATGGACCTTGTTGATTTTTTTTGAGAGGATAGAGGATTATATGGAAAATATGAGAAGGAAGTTTATAGGATCTCTAAAAGACTTACTTGTGTATATATTGTAAGTGGAGGTAAATTTGCCCAAGAGAATGTGTTGGTTTATCTATCTTGAGGATGTGAATTCATGTCAACTATAGTGGCCATGCCCATGGTAGTATCAAATAAGTGGGTAGAAGATGAGGAATAAGAATTCCCCTAATAATCTCCTTTGTAATCTGTAGGTTTTCCTCCCTTGGACTATTTGTCTCTCCTAATAAATTGGTCTATCCTTTTATAGGAGAAGGAGGTTGGTCATGTTATTCTAGGCATTGTGGATATGTTGGATGAAACTAGTGACTCCAAGCCTTATATACTTATTTTACCATTTATTATTCTTTATCGTTGGTAATCTTTAGGTTATATTGAATGGCTTAGGCAATAATCATTAACATTTGTTTATTCCTCATGAAGGTCCAAACTTCATAATCATCTGATGCATTAAAAAACATAGCACCATGTTCATACTCTTGATGACCATATCTATAGGTCACCCCCTTTTTCTCCTTTAGGAGTTGAATGTGGACCACTTTTAAATTTTAATGGGTTATTAGTTTCCCCACCTAACTGAAGTGTACCCTCACTATAATTTAAAGCTAATTAATGCTTAGAGGGGTCTTTAGTAATAATCCTGATGTTTGAGGCCAATTTCCTCATGTATACTATTGCATAATTATTTGGAGACCTCTTGTTCATCCACTATTTTTAGATCATGGTGTGGCAAAAATAAAGGGGGTTCCTTTTTTCCCTAAATTCTAAATATGGCACAATATGGATAGTACCATTAATCCCCCATTTTGGCTATTTTACTTCTTAAATTATTATAATCCTAAGTATCTGAGTGCCATGAATAACTTGGTAAACTTGAGGATAAATTTCCTCATAAATTTTAGTAATATCATTTTTTAATCTATAGACAAACATGAAAGAATAGTACTTGTATGCACCTAAATTCACTCACTTCATTTATCATCACTAATATTATTATTAGTCAATACTAATTCTACTTATCCCATTTATCCCCTCTAATTATGTCTTAATATCACCCCTTATAATCATTTATTTAATATCCCCATTCATATTATTCATCACACTAACCTTATCCATACCCCACAAATATATTAATTATTTTAATCATGTCTTAATCTTATCCTAATCCCATTTATCCATTATTTTGGAATTTAAAATTCCCATGACCCACCTACCCACCTACACTAGTCTATGCATAGGATCTCCTACATCCTTAGTCCCTAATAATCTATATAATCACCTATCTAACCACCCACTAATATCACTTAGCCCCTAAATGGATTATAGAATCCTGTCTAGCTTGGCCCTTACTATAAACCAATAGAGGGATCTATACAATCTCCATGATAAAATAATTGAATACATAAAATATCCATGTCAATGATAAAATTAATCCATGAATCCATCCAAGTCCCTTGAATCAATCTATCACCATGATGGAATCCTGAGTCTATGGTAAGCAATCTCAATCCAAATACTTTAGTCTTTTTATTGTTTAATCTTGGTTTGGAGGAATTAACTTTAGGATTTTGAGTGATGTTATGAATATTAATTTGTGTTTGTATGTATATCCTAATGGCTCTCTATATAAATTTTTGGATTGAAATTTTAGGTGTTTTGATGTAATTGAACAATCAAATCCATATCTCAAAATTTCCTCTATAGTCCTCACAGATTCTATTAACCACATATTCTGCATACAAATGCCATAGTTCTCCATAATATCTATAGATTGTCGCAATGACTTAATCTAATAGATATGATATCATGTAAAAACTTCCATCATTTGACCTTTGCTCATGTCTAAACATCTTTACCTTCAATCTGACAATGATGATCTCTCCAAGTGAAATAATTTTTTAGAACCAAGGAGAATGTCCAAAAATAGGACCCATTCCAACTACATGTAATTAATGATAGTAAATCCATATAATATATTCATAAGGGCCATGGATATTTTAATAATAGGACTCAACTTGATTATATTTTTGGAGGAATTGCTTCCCTTGGGGTTTAACCTATGACCCTTCAATATCCACTATTTCAATTTCCCTTCCACAATGTTGTGTTTGATATATACATTGGTTGAGACCTTATTATAGGCAAGCTCAAGACCTAGAAGGCTAGTTTACCTCTCAAATACCTATCAAGAAACATATGTAATTTTTTTAATCCCTTTTCTAAGGTGCAAATAATCCCTAGAAAATAATAAATTGTGAATAAAATTGATATAGGGAATTACCTCTGGTTTCATAGCCACATTGTGGATCCCCATGGTCTTAATTGGCACTAATTCATCAATGTATTACTTATCCTCTTGGTATAGGGGATCATGTAAGGAGTATAGATCTATATATTTCACCACATTCCATATGGCTGAATAGTAGGGAAAATTGAATTCCATGGCACTTTTGTAAAATATAGTGTTTGAGTATTCGGTCCTCCCAATGATAGAATATGTAGAAGGGGCATAGATGCATGATTGATTTAGATAATCCATTCCAATAATCTGAGAATGTATAATTCATTTATAAACTATATGAATGCTCCTATAGATTCATTAAAAAAGCTATGAATTTTGGTCTCTTGAGACCTCAAAATTACAGTGTTCAACTCATAGATTAATGGTGAAGTGACTTGTCTTTGTTTAGATTTTGCATATATTTCCAAATCCTACATCTTTAATGCATAACTCATGTGACATTAATAATAATAATAATAATGGATTTTTATTTTATTCTTGTTTTGATTTAAATTTGCTAGTTAGCTTTGGTAAGTTTTTGTTTGCCAAATGGCAAATTTTAATTGATTCATTTGTGTCCATTCATCCCTTTTTAGATAGGTGTTGATCAATTTCTTACCATATTTGTTTTAGTTTTTTAACTCATTTATGTGTACTCTATCCACATATTTATTTAATCATGAAACTTGTATGTTTCTCATTCACCCCGGGGCTTTAGACTTATGATCTTGATTAATATGTTTCAAGGTTGTAAGTTAATGGGATTAAACCACATGGATAAATATCAGGGTTATGGATACTCAAATACTCAAAGACTCAACTATTTGAATTTTAAACTATGTATATCCTTTGGGATGGTTTTGGGTAGTTGGGATGTTAGCACGTGGCATTATCTTAGGGCTATGAAAACACAGAGGATCAAGACCATTAAGCCAAAAGGCCATTAACCATATATTTCCCTATTGAATATTTGGGTTAATATCATTGTACCAACTATTAAGACCTCAGATCTTAGAAACTCAAGACCACAAGGCCTTTAAGGTTTACTTTGACCTTCCAAGTTTTAGGTTCATGGGGTTTCACCACATGGTGTGGTCTTGGAGCCCCAGGAACTTGGATGACTTAGAATTTTCCATGAAGAAAACTTTATCTTGATTAATGCGGTATTTACATGTAGATAGCTTATAGTAACTTGATTGTTGATAAGGTATGGAACTTTTATTAAATAATGGTGCATTTCAATTAACATGATAGTTCCATCTATCTCCAAAATTAGAACTACATATTACTTTTTATAGGGGTTGAAGGGATCTGAGTAATGTGATCCTAGCACTCATCATGGCCTTGGATCTTTAAGAACTTCATAGAACATAATAAAGGTAGGGCCAAGAAGTGGATAATATGTAAGTCTTTGGAAATAGTCCTCTGACTACTTGAAAATCAAAGAAACACTTGGGCATGGACCATTTTCTCTATTAGTCCATAAAAAAAAGAGTAAACTCAATTTTCAAGAAAAATCATGAAATTCCAAGGTTTGAAATGAATCTTAATTTATGCCCTAGCTTTGATTTTCATAATTTAAAATTTTGTAAATTTAGGCATTGAGGACAACCTTAGCCTTATACATAGTAAAACCATTATCATGGATTTATAAGGTTCATAAGACATTGAATAAGAATATTCAAAAAATAGGGGCCCCTATTTTAATTCATAAAATGGGATGTGTGTATTAGGTAAAAACACACACCAAACACCTAATTCAAAAACTATATCAAAATACATGTGTAGACAACTAATATTGGTCGAGGGTAATTCTAGATGTCATTTTACATTGATTTACGATACTTGTGTCTATGTTGACAATTTATTAAAATTAACCTCTTATTGGAAAATTTTCCCTCTATTATAAACCTAATTTTCCTTCCCTTACTTATTTCTTTCTCTCTCTTCCCCTTTTTTTCCCATCTACACTATGTTCTGAGTTACTTTTTGGGTCCTATTAGGAGCATAGCATGATGATCCTTGTTTACTTAGAATGTAAGATTTTTTTATTGTATTTTTGTTTGGGGACCATTTACCACCCTCTCAATGTTTTTTTAGGTTTTATTCTTCATTTTATTTATCTTTCCCTCCCTCTGTGTGTTATCTTATGTGCAAAAAAACTCATGAATTAAATCTAAAAAATCTATATGGACATAAATTGTGGATTAGTGTATATAAGACATGAACAAGTATTGAAATAAATATTATAATAATAGGTAAATATTGATAAGTAAAAACTTAACTTTTTATTTTTAAAATAAATTTTCCTTTGGAGTCTTCATATTGCATCATTATCAATTATTCATGTAGTTAGAATTTATATAAAGATTTAGGGCTTTTGTCAAATCGATGCTTGATGAACTAAATAGAGTGTTGGTTTCCATATTTTCTAGGTATGGGATTTTAACTAAGTAAATCCCCATAAATTTATATCTCATTTTTTAAGTTCTTACAAATTTTTATGAGTTGATTAGGGTTTAGATAAAGGCAAATGATTTTCAAGTGATGCACATCAAATTTTAAAAATTTGATAGAGTTTCAAAACCCAACAGTATAGGATCATGTTCATTAAAAAAATTAAATTATTCCATAGTGACTAGGAGTGTATCTTATCCATAATCTAAACATCTAGTAGTAACCATAAGGGTAATAGTGACTCATAGTCAATTTATATTAAAAAATGGGTTGCTCTAAATTTTTTAGGTTATGTTCACCTTGATTCCTAAATCCATTTCAGCTTGATTTCTATCTCATAAGTCTACATATTTACTAAAACTTGGTATCAATCTCATAACCCTCTCTTTTCACATTTTAGTTATTCTAGAATATTCCTCTACTACAAGTAAGCCTTTATTTTTTTTATTTATTTATTTTTTCGTGGGGGGGGGTGGTTAAAAATATTTTGATTTGAATTATACTTTTTTAATGATTTAGTATAGTACGTGCTAATGTAAAACCACTTTACCATATTAAATTTTGGGGAACCTAACCCCTCTTACATCCATTATGGTTATATAGTCTATCTTTTTGGTAGATCTAATTTATATATGGATTATTCTATCATTTTTACATTAATAACCTTATCCCCTTGTATGTAGTCTAACACCTTGAGATTGTTATGATTTATTTATCATTAAAATTCTAGGGTATATTTAGATGTTATATGCTTATATATTATTATTCCTAAGGTGATTATATATAATACTCCTACTAGGTGAATTCATAGATTGAGTTATAAAATTATTGATTTTGTTTAAATTATTTTGATTAATGCTTATGCTTACTTAAATAATAAAATGGTATCTCAATGATGTTTTTTTATTGATATTACTACATATTTTAAGATAATGGTGTAAATGATGCGAATTAAAATTATTTGGATGCAAATTATATAAATGATAATTTTGTTATTAGATCTTAAAAATTTTATGTTTTTAATGTTGAGAAAAGTAGAGCTGAAAGACTTTATTTATTCAAACAATACATATTAGACCACCATACAAGAATAGATGAGATGTTTTATTGGTTAAAGGATATCTAAATAAATACTTGAAATATAGGTCAACCTTCTATATATTTCCCTTTGATGCCTAATAATTTTTTTATTTCTCAAAATTTTCCTAATGTTTTTCATTTTCCCATTTCTTCCAACCATATTATTATTTATTTGTCTTTAAATTATGGTTTTAATGCTTCATTTATTACTTATCAATTTCCTAAACCATCCCAAAATATTTTCTAAAATTCAAATATTCTCTATAGTGTTTATTTTTTACCTTATGTTTCCATTCCTTCTTATACCAGTATTACTTCTCTTTTAAACCTTGATGTTACCACTCTTCAACAAACATATGCATGATATGCAATAAGAAGTAAAATTTCTATCTGAAGGCTCTCAAAAGTTAATTACAAGGGTAATTTCACATGATATATTACTAAACCCCTTAACTTATGATGTTCTCTCTTATATTTTTCCTATATATTTCCTAAATATATAGTTTTAATTATTCAATGGAAAAAAATCCTATTTCATCACATTAAATACTTATATGCTTATTATAGAGACTTTGTGCATAATTATACATTATTGATGAAGCTATTTTCTAGAATCATTAAGGACTATTATCTATATGTGTTTTATTATCTACCATCTAAATCCATTTGTTATTTCAATGATTTGGTTGATAATTTCTCAACCAATTTTTAGTTAACTTTAACATGAAGTTCATGTTTTCATAAATTTATAAAGTTAAAAAAAAGACCAAATGATGATGTTGGTATGTGCTTAAAATTAATACTATGGTATACCAAGATGACTCAAAAATTACCCAATATTGAATAAAAAAACTATATTTTCTCAAATTTTGATCTTACCCATCAAATGAAAAGTGGTTTTAGTTACTTAAAAATATTTACATGAAATTTTTCACATGGTTATAAAATATAATTCAAAAATATTTTTATGAAAATTTTGACATGGTTAGAAACTATGAGATTAATATTTTGGACACCAACATACTTGAATATGGGACTAAGGCCCCTAACTTTAATGGACTTAAATTTTAATGTAAATAAACATTCAATTATAAGAGTAGTGAAAATAAATTACAACCTAAGAATGAGGCCAAACATATAGTGAATATGATAGACCAACCATCCAAAAACCTAGTTTTATCACAACAAAGAGAATGAAGAAAATCTACGCGATTAACTAAATTTCCTAAATTTAAATGTGTTTAAATGATTAATTTAATTAAATATGATCACTTCACCTTATAATTGATATATTTACCTATAAATTATTTTTCATAATAATTAGGACACTAATACATATTGTTATTACCATAGATTTCCCATACATTCTTTAAACATATGCATAAAATTGAAACATAAGAATTAAGACCTCATTGAAAATAAGTAGAGGGTCATAATATAATTATAATTGAATTCATTTAAAATAAAAACAAACACTTTAAAATAGATAAAAAAATCCCATTCCAAATCATAGAACTTAGTATAAATACCATATAAATGTTCACATGATAACTCAAAAAAAACCATTATAAGATTGTAACACTCATAAACTAAATAAACTCCACCAACTATATTATATAATACAAAATATTAAAGAATGAATTTAATATATAAAACTCTTAATTTAATATTTTATTGATATACATTCAAGATTAATAAATGGAATTATGGGTAGCTTGGGAGACCATTTATCTTATACTCATAACCTCATACCAATGATTTTATATATTAATTTCAAGAGCTACTAGAGATTATAATAATGATAATTTATAGACAATTGAATTGATGAAGTGGAGCTTTGTGCCTTCAATGGAAGAGGTGAATTATGATCAAGATCAAATTCAATAATATTGTTGGGATGATGGGGATTTGTATAGATCTAAGAGTATGTGTTTTTATACTACAAGCATTTTAAGTTAGTTTTTTTAATCAAATAAGGGTGTTATATTTGAGTATCATTAAGAGGTAGATGTATAATAGTTTGAGGATAAGGAGGGATAAAATGAGGTCCTTGAATTTATGAATTGATACCTTCGTTTCAATTCTTAATACAATGTGGTGGGCTTAGAAATGTTTTTCTAAAAGTGGATGACAATGACCACTTGCAGTTGGTGATAATGAATTGTCTTGGAATATTTATAAATGTATATAACATAGTTCAAAGGAGGATTTGGGTGAGTGTATTCATAAAATTAATGAAGGATATCCTACTAAGAATAAATATCTCATTGAGAAATAGGGTGAACATTCAAAAATTTGGACATAATTTGAGTTTTTTATGGTGAAAATAAAACCCCATAGATTTTTTATTTGCTTCTCAATAGCACATATAGATGATCAAAGGTAAGTTTGACTTAGAATGTGAGAAACTGGTATATAAGATTAAAATGAGAACATTCAATTGATGGTCATGAAGATATTTGGATCGACTGAATTGGAAGATAGTTTGGTGAGACAATGGGATCATCCCCTAAGGTGTGGGACTCTTGAGCTCCTTGGGATGAACCTATGAAGAAGGCTAACTTCCTTCTAATCTAAGTGCATCTAATTTAGGATCAACATGTAGGCCTACATATATACATACATACATACATACATACATATATATATATATATATATATATATATATATATATATATATATATATACATATATATATATACATATATATAAATAGATATACATATATATATATACATGTATATATATATATATATATGTATATATATATGTATATATATATATATATATATATATATATATATATATATGTATGTATGTATGTATGTATGTATGTATGTATGTATGTGTATATGTATATATGTATATATGTGTGTGTGTGTGTGTGTGTGTGTGTGTGTGTGTGTGTGTGTGTGTGTGTGTGTGTGTGTGTATACAAAAGATGACAAGAGTGGCATACCATAATTTTAGGATCAATAAAGCTATTATGATCATGATAATGATTATTCAAAATATGATTTGAATAACAAGAATAATACACAAGATGAATATTGAAATATAATTGATGGTTTTCACATACATGATACTACACCTACATAAAGGCATCCACTTGATGAGATATTTGGATTATAGTAGTGTCATTTATTGTACATAAATTATTTATTATTGTATCATATTATTCTATTTATTTCATATGCAATTGATTTGATCAATGTTTCTAATCCATTATCTATCACTTAGATTTTGACCTATTAGCTCTTATTTTTCACTTTCCAGATCCAAATATAGTCCAAATGAATGATCTTTTCTTCCATTTTCCTCTTTTTTTATAGTTTGCATTGACAAAACTACATTTTATGTCAAGGAAAAAAATTATTAATAAAGGAAAGGAACATTTTCCACTACTAACCTCAGTTGGTGTAACCTATCATGTGCAAATTTTTACCCATAAATCAAAATTTGAGCACACAGATCCTTAATATTGCCAATTTTCATATATTTCACTCATTTTAAATATGCAAATAAATACTTATTCATGCTAAGTATTTATTTTCCTATGTTATATTTCTTATACATGTGACACAATTTTACAAGTGTATATTTGATGAAATGAGGATTTATAATCTTTCCTCTACATACTCATTTTGTTCCTATAGGTTTTTAGATACAATCACACCTACAATGGGGAAATATTACCTATACATTACCATGATATCTTTTCTAGTACATATTTAACATTGAAACATGTTGTGGATTGTTCATATCCCTCTCCTTTATTATAATTTCTAGTCCATTATTGTATCTTCTAGTTTCTCTATTTTTAGTTTTAAATATGAAAAAATATAAACAATTATTAAAATACTCTAAAAATCTAAAATCAAGATTTGAGAATGACTATACATCTAGTTTATATCATTGTAATATGTAATTTAGATCATGATATATATAAAAATATAGGAGTCATGTAATGACAACACCTCTAAATAATATAACCTATGGATAAGATGCCTCTAATTTAGCAAGGATATTAGGGAGAGGCAATTCGAACACCTTAATCCGTATGAAAGTTTGTATGTTCTACATAACAATAATGAATAGCAGTGAAATGCATGTGTGATATAAAAATGAATATATATATATTCATTTTTATATCACACATGCATTTCACTGGTATTCATTATTGTTATGTAGAACATACAAACTTTCATACGGATTAAGGTGTTTGAATTACCTCTCCCTAATATCCTTGCTAAATTAGAGGCTTCTTATCCATAGGTTATATTATTTAGAGGTGGTGTCATTCCATTACTCCTATATTTTTAAGCTATACAATATTTACAAATGTCTTACTAACATCTTTATTTACATTTGTGTACATGGATATGTTATTTTATAGAATATGATCACATTACATATGCATGGTTTAGATTACATTATTTTATATGGTCCTTGGCCCTTGTGTTCAAATTGCTTTAACATATCTATGATTTCTTGTTTGTAATGTGCAATATTTGAACATTTCCATGTTATTGGTCTTTATCCCTCTGTTTTATGTGAGGTTTAAACATTTACCTTATTTGTGATATTATTCATGTCCTTTGATTGTGTACCTTGGAATAATGTGTGAAAATTTAATTATGTGACATTTGAACATGGCCCTTGTGTATATCCCTTGGCCTTATTATTTGACATTGTTCCCATTGTGGGGTGTGCTTGTTGAGCCTATTGATTTGGATGATTCAAATGATCCATATCATGCACTAACCAATGCATAAGATATTAATTATAAATTATATATGAATTTCCTCATATGTTACATACGTAATTAAAATTACATATGTCTTACTCTACTAACATACTTTTCACATATGCTTAATTATTTAATGATTACATATTACTATTCATGTTACAGTTAATTTTTATTTTGATATGAATAGATTTTAGGATCAATTATTTCACCTAAAAGTTGGTTCATTTTAATGGGATTTTCATACGTGAGATAAGACTCTTCAAAATCAAAAATCAATTTTGATATAAGCACATATTCATACATATTATTTTATTTTTGAAAATTTTAATATTATTTACAATCTATGAACATGGTAGGAACATGGATGTTCTCCATTATATATTTATCATACATTCAAGAATAAATTATAAATTTAATCTATAATCCATATACAATTTTTTATTCATTTAAGTTCATAATGCATAACTTATAGGTTTAATTCCCTCTAGCATTATGTCTATTAATCCATTATGGATTTCAACTCATTTCACTTCTCGAGGTTACAAAGACTAGTTGAGTTAAATTTAGGTTTATGTGTCCCTAATTTAGTGTTATTTATATTATACAAGTTCACATTCAATTTGTAGTTGTATCACTCTAATATTCTCCATTGGTTTAACTAAAGAACCAACCTTTTGAAGTGCTTCATAGGAGGCACCAACTCTCCAATGCTTCAAAGAAGAATAATATCCAAGAAAAGTCACAAGAGAAATGTTGTTTTCATACATACACCTATATTCCTTCCTTTTTTCAATATTTTAAATTCAAGTTACATTTAAGTTTTTAGTTTTTCGTATGAGCATTAATTACTTTTACATCATTGTAGGATTCTCAATGGAACACCTTGCATGATTTGGAACTTCTTCCAAAGGTAAAGTGTGTTGTACACACCTAAGAACTATTTATCATTTACTCTAGTAATTTTATTTTTACACTAAAGTAAGGATCAATATAAACACCTAAATCTGGTAATGAATACTTTATTATGTTAGGTTTGGACCTTTTTCACTTTAATTAACTTGTGCACTTAATTAGGTCTTATTTCTCCACCTCACCCTATCATAAGCACTTGTATCGATCGATTTATTTTATAAATTTATATTTTACACCTACATATATGTTATAAATTCTAAAAACACCTCTAATCATATGTACAGGCATTCTAGATCCCAAAATTCACACATTTCCATTGTAGGATAAGATCAACTAGTTGGGTCAATAATGGAAATCAAACTTGACCCCTATGGGTTAATCCTATCCTTTACCCTTATAACGATAATTTTTTTAAATTTGAACCCTCCCTTATAATTTGGTACATATTTTTAGGATTGGTAGTGTGAGGTTTTCTCATTTTGGATTGTTTTAGATTAAGGTAAAAATAGGTTTTGAAGGGGCCCCGAAACCCTGTACAGATTCAGAAAGATAAACAATTCAAAATGCCATAAGAGGCAAACGCACCGAAAAATGGTAACTAAACCAGGTTTTACTTGGACCTGAAACCAACCAAAAAAAACCAATAAAAGCTTCCTAGGATTTACAAGGACCTAAAACCTAGATAGAACCAGGCATACAACCTGAAAGCACTAAAATAGCGAAGGCAGAACCGCAAACCCATCATAATAATGAGCAGGGCTCTTCCACGGCTTAAGATTCTCCATTTTCCCTAAGCAGGGTGCCGTGGCATAAACACCAACCTCTGAGGAAACAAAATTTCCCCCATGCAACCACAAAAACTTCACAAACTAGAACAGGATGGCCATCCAACTCGGGTAAGAGAACCCACCCAAATTCCATACTCAAACTGGCAGAATGAAGCAAAGTAGAAAAAACACGTAAAAAAATAGATCTACATTAAGTGCCACGTACCAATGTACTGCCCAAAGCAGACAGCACCACCAGCAAAGACCCTACCTCCAGACCCGTCGCCACCGCCACCCGACCCATACACCCAAGCATCTGCAAAGATCTCCCCCACTCCCAAGGGAAATGCCACCATGGCTATCTAGATATATCCAAAAAGAAACAGTGACCCGCTCAGATCTGAGTAATGGTCGGCACGACAGCCATCAGACAAAAAATAGAGGTAGAGGAGCTGAACCGCGTAGAATGATGAAGCTTCCACCGCCGTGCCTTTGTACCCAAGATCCCACCCTCAATGGGTCGAGATCTGGCCATCGACAAGCGCAGATTCATCCATAGGGGAGAGGGTTTCAGGCCTGCGTCCATGTCCGTACTCCCCTTCCCCCGCGTCCGTGCGCAGTTATTCTCATTTTGGATTGTTATAAAGGCACACTTAAGTCACTTATTATATCACTTGGTAATTTCAATACAGAGAACCATTTTCACTATTGAACATTTAGCAAGATTCTCTATTATTCCCAATTATAATTCTAGTCACTTGAAAAAATCCTCAGCCAAGGCCAAGGCCTATTTTATTAGATCCAAATCAAAGTATGATCAAATATTCAAGCCATCTCTATATGCATTCATATAGTCAAAGGATTATAGTTGTACAAAGCACTTTAAGTTAGAGAAATATGTGCACTTGATTTCCCTCTTTTGAGTATTGGATATGTAGGTAATGAATATTTATCCTAGGGGTGACTAGGTTTAACTCATCCCATTACACTCCTCTCTTTTTCTATTTGTGGGTTTTCAGTCATTACAAGTCCTATTAGAGTTTTAACCTTAAAGAAGTCATTTTTAGGTCTTTCACACACTTCCAAAGGTAAAATATGAACATATAGACCTAATTTTATCTATCCCAAATTATCATGACCTTAGTCCCTAATTTTATACAAAATTTAGGATTAACCAATTTAGGTTAGAAGTGGTAGTTGTTCTTGAACCAAATGGGATGATTTTGACCTACTTCAATTTTAATTCTAGCTTCTAGGCACTTACAAAGTCAACCCCTATTTTAATAATCCAGTAAAAAAAAATTATCTCAAAATGATATAGATAATTTTTTCATTTCATTTCATATTTAGCCTTATTTTAATTGTTAACTACTTGTCAAATTTAGTCTTTTACATTCATTATGTTTTTTGTAAGTTGGTTTCTAGTATTTTGTTATATATTACTAGATTTATATGATTTAGGGTTAAATCACCTATTAATTCAAATTATTATAAAACAAGTGGTGACAAAATATTTTTAAATTTTGTATGTTTATAAATATTTATTTTTATATTTTTCATTAGTTGGGTTATAGCCTTGGCTATGATCCTTGTGGAGCCTTTTTGGATTTAATAAAGTTTTTTTGTAAGTTTTTAAGGATGTTAATGAAAGGGTGAGGGAACCACCAACCATACTTTCCAAATTAAAAAAATAAATGGAACTATTATTTATAATTAATTAAATATAATTGTGTGTACAATGCAATTTATCACTAGTCTTGGATAAATTTAGAGAGATTTACATAGTACTCAATGCTTATTAAAGGATACGATGGGATAACCTGAAAAATAAATTGGAGGCATCAATTTAATGATCATAGTGGTGCCTAAGACCATCTTATTTTTGTTATATTTATTACTAAATAATATTATATATGACATGTTTCTTGGGCAATCATGTCTTAATCAAATCAAAGGAATTTTAACAACACTATACTAGTGTTTAAAATATGTTCATGAGAATAAAGTGATTACTATCAAAGGAAATACATATAATTATTATATGCAAGTTTAATTTTAAGTGTTACCTAATGGGATAAAAACTAACCTATTAATCCTATAATCTTACATACAAAAAATTGAAAGTTCTGGTACCAACTCACTCATGTACCAACATAAACTTATCACAGGCTCTCACATCTATACATGATAAAGCACATGAAATGGACCTAATTTTTAAAGTTAACATTAAAATAAATTAAATTTATATTTTAAAATGTGATAAAAAAAATATAACATACCTAGATATAGTAGTAATGCTTCCAATGATAATGATTATAATGATGATGATCAAATTGATAATTCCTATAGTTATGATGTTTATATTGATAATGTATTATCTTTCTTATACTTGTGGGTACCTACACATATGTATTTTTCTAAAAAATATAATATTTCTTACAATTACATATATTAAATTCATAATTAACCCAATATTATTGGTAATCTTTTCTTACTAACCCCATCTTCTTGCACCTAAACAACCTATTTTACTGTACATAATTTCATTTATTTTTATTTAACCATTTCTCTTTGATTTCCTTATTTTATTTCTTGATTTGGTATGGATTTTATTTCTTCCTTGTTTTGTATATTTATTTTTTGAATCCTTGTTTCTTATTTATCCCTCATTCCCCTTGGGTCTTTTGTTGATATTAACTTCTTTCAACTTTCCTATTTTCTTTCTCTAGTCTTGGTTAAATTTTAAATTTGCCTTCTTTTTTATCCTCCTTTTTTTGTTTGTAATTTATTGTTGGATTAATTATCTTGTTAATCTAATGGATTTTATATTTCTAATTTCCTATTTATTATTTGATTTTTCATGGATTCTTCTTTATGTATAAATTTTTCATACTTTTAGTTGTTTTATTTATTTTATTATGATATTTTATTCTCTTGCATTAACCCTTCCTTTTATTGTTGTCTCCCATCCTAAAATCTTATTAAAACATAATTTTGATTAAATAACATTATATATTGAGGGTACATGCCCCACTATATGCAAATTTTTATGGAAGTCATTATTATGGATCCATTCCTTATTTCTTCTTCTCACTTTTGGTCCTTAGATTTCTTTTTTTGGTTGATTTATTTGATTGTTTGATGTCATAGATTTATTTGAATTATATTTGAGTGTTAAATGGGTAAATATCTTGTTACATTATAAATATTTACCTATTTATAGAGGTTATACATTATTTATGCACATGCTACTAATTCCATTATTGAGTTAGATGTAAGACCTACAATTTTATACATATGATTATGGATTTTTAATTGATTGGGAACATCTTTCATGCTCATCTAGGAGGAATCATAGAGGAAACATAATATTAGTGATTTAATATATGTATTTTTATTAATAGGTACATGGTTAAAGACTCAAACTCACCATCTCCTTGCTCTGAACTTATTGATCAACTTCTTGATGCTTTACTTTGTTCATTACATTCCATCTTCAACAAGAGACTTTCAACTTGTTCTAGGATTTATAACCTAATTTTATATAAAAATGATTATCAAAAACCTTGGATTAATTTATACCTATAATTATACTTCGTAATCATTATGTCACTCATTTCAACTCATTGCATTTATTCATTCATTTGGTTTTCACTTTCCTCACTCACTAGTCTCACTAGGCAATCTTCTCAAAGGCTTACAATACCTACTCTTGTGATTGATCTAATGAAAAATATATATTATGTTTGATATATCATAATAATTATATGTTTACCTTCACCCCTTTCAATCCCTCACTCACACTCTAACTCTCACTTTCATACCTCAACTCATAGTGACACTACTTGGCTTATAGCCTTTTTTTCATAATTTGCCTTTGTATGAACACTCTGCAAACTCCCCTAATTTCATAATACAATATTATGGAACCCTATATCTCCTTACATTCATCCATTAATTTTAAATACTTAAATCTCTCATAAAACACCCTTTCCTTTGTTATCACCTATCCAATTAGGCCTTTCTAGCCCTACGACACTTGCCCAGACCTCAAATACATACTATACCCTACGGTAGAAAAATAAAACATCATAATTAATATTAAATATGTCAAATTATACAATATTACAAATTTTAAATAGTTTTCACTAGATATAATGATAGTTATAGGGTTTTTGGTTTGGAAACCCTATCGCCTTGACTATAGAGGCCAAGAGTACTCAAAATCCAATATATTTTGTTTTAGGACGTTTCAAATTTAAAAAATGAATTATCTAGGTATTTTTTGACATTATAAACCTATACACATTGTTTATAAACCTAATTTAATTTTTATAAAGCTTTTGATGCTTAAAACACATAATTCTACATACTTTTACATGACTGTGTAAGGGTTTATGGGCCTATTGACACTTCAAGGAGATTCCAAAACTTCACCAAGGTTATTATTATGTATTTTTCACTTCCTACACATAATTATAAAATTCATAACAATTTATCACCTCAAACATATACCTCACTTCCTTGCACACTAACTAGATGAAACATGGTATTTGATTGTGTCAACAAAGTTCTTTCATTTTTTTACAGACTATCTATAATAAAATAAGTTATTAAATTAAAAAAGGGTTATTTTCAACACCTTTACTCATAAATATATTCAAACTTCACTAATATAATGCTCATTCACATTTATCAACACATTTATGTTCTCTCATAACACATGACTATGTAATAGCAGGGGTCCTACCTATGCAACAGGGGTTTATCTTCAATTAAGTATGAATTGGAGATTTTTTAATGATTATGAATTAAAAAAAACTCATTTACAATACAATTTTAACATAATTTCATCTATAAATCATCATATTAACTTAGCTATAGTCTACACCTTAAGAAATAACTTACCTTTAGATTTGACTGTCAGGAATGTACAGGGTCTTAAGATAGAGTTAAGTTTATCTATGTTACTTTTCAATAATAAACACCATGTTCCATCACCATGAGATCTATATGACTATACATATTCAATGTCACTATATTTTTGAAGTTCCTTTCTTAACAACCTTCATCAACTCCATTACAATCTTATCTTATCTTGACTGTAACCTGTATTCATTATCTCAAACCCATAAAAACACACATAAAGAGATCTGTATATATCCTCATGGGATTTTCCAATGAAATATATAACATATAACAATAATATACTTAAAAATATAAATATAAGAACAACAAAAAAAAATTCCTTTATTCATATGAACCATCTTCTATTACATTTGCAGTCCATGAATGGACTTTATCAACTTTTGAGGAGTTTACATTCTTCCTTTATTATTTTCCTCTCCTTATTGGAGTTATCTCCTCTCTCCATACTCTCTCTCATGATAAATATAACTCCAAATTCCTTTTTCATCCAACTTCTATGTTGGTTTATTGAGTTAGTTACAAGATAAGAATCTTACAACCTTTTCCTCATAACTTGCATTTACACATAGTTACCCACATAAGATTTTATTAAGACCATTTATCATCTTAAATACCTATTTGACATTTAATAAAACTATTATGACCCATATTACATTACTCATTCATTATAAACCATTGGCATTACTTGAAACACCACTTACAATCCTCACTAGGTACTTTAACATTTCAAATAGTTAAATGATCACTTTTGGAGAGAAACTCCCATACTTTAAAAACACACCTTTGATGACCCATTATGAATCTATGAAAACAAATATATCATAAATTATCCCACACACATACCTAAACCAAAAAATACTTCATCTATGACTCCTAATTAGTACATATCATTTCAACAAGTGCAAATGGTGCTTTGTTTACTAGATGTTCTTGCATCATATTTCATTATTTCCTTTATCATATTGATATTTCATATGGTTTTATTCTTCCATTATATCATTTATATCTTACATTTTTGAATCATTTATTTCTTATATTTTCTAATGTGTTTGCTCTACATGTTTACTAGTTGGCATGACTCACTTTTTTCCCTTTGTCTTATATCTTTGTTCCATATGCTTATTACTTGGAGTGGATCTCTTATCTTATTTAAAGAGTATAATTTAATTTTATACTTTGTGTCACATTATTTTTCTTGTTTTATTTATGTGACATTTATTAATCTAATTATTTCTCACATAAAATGTGCTTGGTGTGCATTCATGCTTGATTTATGTACTTTAGATTTTTATATGATTGGTGACATGATAAATATCATAGATATTGTTTCTTGCTTTGATATACATTTTCTTACATATGTTTCTATGGTGTGTACCATGCATATATTGGGGAAATGATCCATTTGTATATTTTACTTTGATTTATTTATTGCTACATTATTTATATTTATTATATATTTCCTATTAGGGTGTGTTACTCATATGCTTACATTGATTAGATGTTTCCAAAATATGGGAAACCTCATATTGATTTAGTTAACATTGATTATACCTTGCCCATATAATGGTAAACCCATTATTATATTAAAGTTATATTTTAAAATTTTATCAAAAATATAACATACCTAGATATAGTAACGATGATTACAATGACAATGATTTTAATGATGATGATCAAATTGATAATTCCTATAGTGATGATGTTTATATTGATAATTTATTATATTTATTATACTCATGGGTACCTACACATATATTTTTATAATTAATATAATATTTCTTCCACTTACACATTTTACGATCATAATTCACCTAATAGTATTGGTAATCCTTTCCTGCTAACCCCATCTTCTTGCACCTAAACAACCTATTTTATTGTACATAATTTCCTTTATTTTTATTTAACTATTTCTCCTTAATTTCCTTATTTTATTTCTTTCATTGGTATGATTTTTATTTATTCCTTATTTTTTGTATGTATTTTTGGAATCCTTGTTTCTTATTTTTCCCTCATTCCCCTTGGGTCTTTTATTGATTTTAACTTCTTTTAGCTTTCCTATTTTCCTTATCTATTCTTGTCTAAATTTTAAATTTTCCTTCTTCTTGATCCTCCTCTTTTTTTTTGTAATTTATTGTTGGACTACTTGTATTCTTCATATAATGGATTTTATCTTTCTAAATTCCTCTTTATTATTTGATTTTTCATGGGTTCTTCTTTATGTACAAATTTTTCATACTTTTAGTTGCTCTATTTATCTTATTATGGTCATTTATTCACTTGCGTTAACCCTTATTTTTACTTTTTTCTCCCATCTTCAACACTTATTAAAACTTAATTATGATGAAATAACATTATATTTTTAAGGCACATGCCCCACTATACGCACATTTTTAGGGAAGTCATTATTATGGATCCATCCCTTATTTCTTCTTCTCACTTTTGGTCCTTTGATTTTTTTTTTTTAAATGATTTATTTGATTGTTTAATTTCTTATATATTTATTTAATTTTTTTTTTAGTGTTACATGGGTACATATCTTGTTACATTTAAAGTATCTACTTATTTATATGGGCTATACATTGTTTATGCACATGCTACTAATTCCATTATTGAGTTAGATGTAGGACCTAAAAGTTTATACATATGATTATGGATTTGCAATTGATTGGGAACATCTTTCATGCTCATATGGGAGGAATCCTAAAGGACACCTCCTAATAGTGTTTAAAGTTATGTATTTCATTATTTCCTTTATCATATTGAGATTTCATATGGTTTTATGTTTCCCATTATATCATTTATATATTACATTTTTATATGATTTATTTATTATATTTTCTAATGTGTTTGCTCTACATGTTTACTACTCGACATGACTCTCTTTTTCCCTTTGTCTTATATATTTGATTCATATGGTTATTAATTGGAGTGGATATCTTATCTTCCTTTAAAAGTATACTTTAATTATATACTATGTGTCACATGCTTGTTCTTGTTTTATTTATGTGACATTGATGAATATATTTGTTATAGTTACTCTAATTATTACTCACATACTATGTGCTTGGTGTGTATTAATTCTTGATTTATGTACTTTACATTTTTATGTGATTGGTGACAAGATAAATATCATAGATAGTGTTTATTGATTGGATATACATTTGCTTATGTACATTTTCATGGTGCCTACCATGCATATATTGGGTAAAAGATCCATGTGTATGTTTTAATTTGATTTATTTGTTGCTAAATTATTTATATTTATTATATATTTCATATTAGGGAATGTTACTCGTATGATTACATTTATTATATATTTGTAGAATATGGGAAACCTCATATTTATTGAGCTAACATTGATTATACCTTGCCCATATAAGGGTAAACCCATTATTATCTTCATATACATTACTTTGACTCAAACAAATATGAGTTAATTTACCTATATATAAGTGATTTCATGACGATATCTTACTTATATGACTTAGGCCTAGACATAGCTAGGTATAAGTCCATTATTGCATATGTTATTTCATGTTGATATCATTTTATGATTAAACTAAATTCCTTTACACATATGTGCTTTTGTGATGATATCTTACTAGGATTATACATTAAAGCTTTTATTTTTACTATTTAAAAAATGGTATGTGTAATTCATTTATTCTGATATATGTGATTCATATATTCATCCTAGACCTCAAAATAAGGACATGTAATCCACTTGTTTTATCTCTTCATTATTTGAGTTATAAGGTGATGAAAACCCACCCCATAGATTTATAAGGCATACTTATTATTAATCCCACATTTGGTAATAGTCAAAGCACATTATACACCATAATAAGCTTCATCTTCTCAACAAGAAACATATTTAGAGATGATACAAATTATAAGATATGGATTTCATAGAGATAATTTCATAGTTTCCACATGACAAGGTGTCTTCATTCTTATTTTTAAATTATCTCATTAATTTCAATAGTTCATTGGATATGGATTTATATAGACATTCGTTCACTTTCAATTTTTCCCCTTTTATTTGCATGTACCCAAGTTTCATATTATATACATAAGATCATTGACTTTTATTCCAAGATCTTCTTGGATTTTCATAATGGAAATTAAGATGCTATGCACATTCTAAGTTTTAAAATATCTTTTTTATTTTATAATATGTAGGATCATGATTATAATATAAGGAAACCTCTCTCTTTCTTCTTACCTTCACATCATTATTATTTCCTACATTAAAAATTACTACATTTTTAATTTAAAACATATTCTATGATCCCTCCCATGTCCAATTGTTTATTTTATTTTGATATGTATCCATACTCACACATAAAAATGGGATGCTATGTAGACATATTATAATTTTTAATTGTGGGTTATTCAAAAATCCAATTGCATTAATTTAGTGTAATTGTATGTGTCAATTATCCATTAATAATAGGCTCTTATTTGGGAATATTCCCTATGTTTTTGTCAATTTTTTCCTTCCACTACTTCTTTTTACACATCTCTTCTCCTTTTTTTCCTTGTATTCCCATGTGTTTCATGTTTTATATGTCCTACCAAGAGTTTATTAATACACTCTTGGTTGACCAATAGTGTATTAGTATCATCCTAATATGACAAAAAACATATTTCCACACTCTTGATCATTGTTTTTAGGGGCCCATTTGTACCCTTCTCCCTATTTATTTAGTGTTATTACTTCTTTGTGTTGATTTTCATGTCATTTTTATGTAATCTTGCATGTTAATAGTGTCCTAAGTTTATTTTAATAAAATTATATTTAAAAAGGTGCATTACTTCATACAGGATAGGTGAACAAGTATTAAAAAGTGAGTTAAAAGCATGAGTTCAAGCTTATATAAAGGTTAATATGCAAAAATATATCTATAATTTTATTTGAAAATAATAATTTATTTTGAAGTCTTCATATTGCATCATTCCCAATTTTTCATGTGGTAAAAAAAAACATATAAGTATTTAGGTCTTGCATCACACACTTGCATGTTGATTGGCATATAGGGTTGGTTTATAAATTTCCAAATTATGAAGGATTGACTAAATCATACCCCCTTCCCAATTTAGTACCCTATTTTTAAAGCTATTGGAAGTTTTTTAGCTAATTAGGGTTTAAAATGAGGATAAGGATATATGGGTGGTACACAATGAATTTTGACAAATGGGAAATGTTTCTTAGATCCCATGAGTAAAGTATCATAATATTAAATTTTATTTTGAAATATTCCATAATGACTAGGATTGTAGTTTATCCCTAATACAAAAACTTGGAAATAACTACGAGATTAAAAATCAACTCCTAGTCTACTTTTTAATTTTTTTATTTTTCTAAGAAATATATGGGTTATGTTCATCTTAGTTCTCATACCTATCTCTAGTTTATTCTAATCTCATAAAATCAGTATTTATTAAATTTAGTATTCTTCTCAAAACCCTCCCTTTCAACATTTGACCACTCTATAATATTTCCATGTAGCAATTATGTATTTTTTACTATTTATTTGGGTAAATTTGCTATGATATTAAATACACATTAGTTTATAGTTTAGTGTGTTTATATTAAGATAATCCCACCTTTGACTGGTGTGGAACCCAACATGAACACAATGAAAAGCCCAAGTTTCCCTTCGAAAGAACAAAAAAAGGCCAAAATAATGGCCTGTAAAAAACCAAGGCATAACATACCCAACCTAAAGATGACTTATAAATTAAGAGACCAAAGAGACCAAGAAAAACAACCAAAAAAATGAAATACATGTTAGTTTATAGTTTAGTGTGTTAAATTTTAATGTAAAACCAATTTTTCATATTAAAAAATGTAAAATATATGACAAGTGCATATTAAACACTTTACACATAGGAGTCTTTCCAAGCACATCAAATGTAGATAAAATAATGAAATCAAAAAAATCATATAGAAAGCATATAAGATATTAAAGTCACATCAAGTAAATAATAAACAAATTAAATAGACTAGAGACATATACTTCATGGTAAAATGTATGTCAATTATATAACAACATATGGAGTAGATATTTGAAACATGAGAATAAAAACCACTATTAATGTTTAAAGAATATAAAAATCATAAATTTACATACAATTTAAATTAGAGACATATAGAAACATATCAAATTATAAAATCATGTGAAAACATAGATCCCATCAAGAAAATAAAGATATGTCAGGCATATGAAAACACACCAAGCACATGAGAACACAATAGAAACTTGAAAACATATCAAAAAATAACTTATACTAAACCACAAAGTATACATATTAAAAACATACATAAATATATCATGTGAAATAATAGTAGCATAATAATAATAATAATAATAATAATAATAATAATAATAATAATAATAATAATAATAATAATAATAATAATAATAATAATAATAATAATAATAATAAAAGATTAACTTGCATTAGAGTGAAGAGATGCATCATATATTATTTAGAGTTACCATTGATCAAATATATAAATCTACCCAACCTATTCTGAAGCCATAATCACAAAAAAATTAACTTGTTGGAAAGCAAGACATGCATCTATCTCAATAATTACATTAGTAACTATTTTTATAAAATAGTACATAAGGGATATTACACTAAGCAATACTACATTAATCCATAAAAAGAAGCATAATAGGAAAAATATGATTTAAATATAGTAAAATAGTAAATAAATATCTACCTTGAGTGATAAGGAGGGTGGTATAAAATATAATTATGTATAATGATTGGTCATTAATAAGGGGTTTTACAGGCACATACCTAGTTTCAAACTCACATGGACTCTAATAAAGACTAGAAATGTTGATAATTATGTCCATATATACTAGATAAGAAAATCTATAAAGTTGATTTTTATATATTAAAGTTACCATAATTATACTATCCTGATAGTGAATTACTAGAAGTAGACTATTCTAATTCTTATAGTTTATCCTAAAAGTGGTAGTCTTGTTTTGATAATGATAGTATTGGTTAGATATGTTTAAAAATTTAATAGTCCCTTTGTTTGGGCCTACCTGATAAAAACATCTCCTAGATCAATATATTGGTTCTTTAAAATTCTATAATAACTTCACCTTTACTCAAATCTTAATTTTTTATAAGAATATCTGGGAAGACATAACAAACTAGTTTCTATTTGTAGGGGTATACCTTAATCAATCCCCTAACTTTTGATAGGTTTAATATCAACACTCGTGCATGTCTACAATTACATGTGTATATTTTAATCATGTCCCTTATTCATATGTTATTATATGCAATATGCAAATAAGGTGATTTTTACATGCTCTTTCATTAATGAAATATCCTTATTTTGGTACTTGTAGTAGTAATAATTCTACAATGTAGTTAAAAGGAAAGTTTAAAATGTGATATGTAGATGTATTCCTTATAATTTCAATCAAATGTAATCGATATACCATCTTCAAATATTTTAGGGTGCTTTTGTATATACCCTTATTAAACTTGTGCTAATATCCACAATTAAGGGGGTGAACATTTCTTAATCTAAATCAAGCTATTATAAATAGGACTACTATCTACCTTAAACCACTCCAATGTTTCCATAATTTCATGTAGAGAAATTTTCCAATGTGCAAGAGGTAAGTATGAAAGGTAGGAAGAAGACATGGTTGAGGAGAGGATACCTAAATATATTTGATATCTAAATTGCTAATTCAATAGTAGAATATACTTTTTTTTTTTAATTTGGGTCAAATGAGGTACTAGGAAATATCATATATAATAAAAAATAATCTAGAGGAAGCTCAAGTGAACTTTAAGTCTCTCTAATGGGTATCTCCATGATTTTGTAGAAAACCAAACACATTACATGAAAATCCCACTTTGGCATATGCAAGGATAAGATTATCTCTTAATAATGTGGATAACATTGAAGTATAAAGAGAGGTTATTTTAATGGTATCAATAAACATAAGAGGATATTTTAAGAATGTATGCCTTAAGCTTACTACAACAATATAAGGATACATCTAATACATCTAATCATTCCATTATTCTCTTAGGGGGATAAACTAGAAAAGGGATATTCAGAATGATGAAATACATGATCAAATTATTCAATCCCTCTACTGAATATATAATAATTAATTTTAATTTTATATGGATTGAAAATATAAACAAATATTTAACCAATGATCCACTTCAAGAGACTCATTTGCAAACACATCCGCATGTGGATAGCACTGATGATTTCCCCCAAAAGGATGTAAATGCTAAACTGGTCTCCACCTAAGAATAGATAAGGTGGATATGGAAACAATTTTAAAAATTAAAATGAAAATAAAAATAAAAATATGGTATAATATTTCTTTGAAGATGAGAAAGGCAAAGGTAGGAAGGAAGAGACTACAAATCTAAGTCAAAATAGTAGTGAGCTAGAGAAAAAGCATTCATAAGTACAACATATCAATGCCATAGAGATGATGAATTTAAAATAAATTCATAAGGATTTAATACCAATGATTATGTAAAATAAACATTAAAAAATGAAGTTATTTTGTATCATGTTTATGGGTAATGTAATTTTTAATACTTTAGGATAGATACTAGCTCATAAATCTTTGAAAATTTTGACTTTGCATAAAAAGTTGAGTAAATCACCCTCAAGACTTATTATGTGATGAGAAGGAAATAAATTCTAAAACATAGAGATCAACATTGTATCATGAATATCAAGATTTCATAGACATTGCAAAGGTAGAGGTTCTTGAAATGATTCAAAAGCTTAGTAACATTCAAAGAATACTTAGCCTAGAGAAATTGAGTAAATTTATAAAATATATTACCAAGATCTATATTTAATTTAAAGGGTATGGAAGGGGTGAGGGCCTAGCTTAGCCGGCTATGTCTTTCCTATTGCAGGAGGCTGGTCACGAGTTCTAGTCACCCCCATCCCCATGGTACTGGATGGTTGTGTCGCGCCAGCACCACCGGTCACGTTAAAAAGTTTACCCAAGTGCACTGCAGGTTATAGGGGGTGACCATGCTGTACCCGATTCCTACAGCCCAAAAAAAAATTAAGGGTATGGAGATTCTAAATCAAGTGTTACATTGATATCATATGATTTTTAAAAATCAGTCAACTACTTATCAAAATAAGACAAAAATAAAATATTCAAGTATACAAAGGTGCAAAGATGTGAGGGACATTTTATAACTAAGTTGTACCCCACTTAGTAGAGTGTGATATCATTACCACACTAATGGAAATCATTTATAATGATAATGGAAAAATATGAAAAATATAAGGGATTTATTTTACATCTAAGAGATAAATTTAAGGAAACTATGTAGTAATTAATATTATGTAAAATATAATTTTAAACACACTAATATGAATTGAAAAAAATTTATAGATATTGTACTTAATTAAATTAGAAATAACAAAGCAAGAAAAAGATGATATACTTAACTAATTGTGATTTTATTTTGCTAATATAATCCATCAATGAATCAACTAAATCTTTGTACGTGCTTCATAAACTACTCAGATAAAAAATAGGGGATGAATACTTGCTTAGATGTTTCTATCAAATTCAAACACCTCTAATACCTGGAATTGTCAAGGTTTACTAGTATTTTTCCTTCACATAGTAGGGGTTTGATAACTAAGGTATCCCTATGCCTACACCTTTAGTGTGATTTTTTGTGTGTGTATGTCTTTGATCATACATTAAAAATTTTGTAGTGTGTCTCTTTTATCTATACCTAATTTTATTTTAAACCAAAATATTCCCTTATAAAGGGCTTATCTTTTGGGTTATATTAGACCCAACTAATCCTTTATAAATATATGAGCTTTTCCTACATTATAATACTCCTAGAATGGTTCAAACTACATGTAGTTATCCTAATTATGTGTGTATATAATATATTAAAAAATATAGAATACAATGTCATCTTTTGATCTTTAATACTTGGTACCAAGAAAAATTGATTTCATATATTAAAATTTCACTATTTGGACTACTCCAAGGATACTCCTTAAATTTTTGAGATGTGTATGAATTTATTATAATTTCTCAAGAGAGTATTATGTACTAAAATAACCTAAGGGGTGATTTTTTAATTTATAAATGAGTTTTCATTCATTATCGTTATGACTAACCCATTAAATGTGTCTTAGAAAACCTAATGGATACTTCATAATTTATAAAATAGTTGTTAAGGGTTAGTAGATAATGTCTGGAGAGGGAGAAACCTATACTAACTAACACTATCTAGGTATATAGGTCTTATCATAGAAGTGTAAAACATGGATCTAAAATATAGGGACAATCTATATAGGATTATATAAAGTCTTTATATAAACTTGACTAGTCCTAAATAAATGTATATAGTGAATAGAGGTGGCTAATATTGTATATGGGTAGATTGATAAAAGGAAAGTATGCTTAAGATTCAAATATATATACACAATTTCTAATCATCTCAAAGTGTGTCAAAGTTGATTCTTCTAAATTTTGAAATAAAAAATTTAATTTTATATACATGCTTCCATATTAAATTAGTATTGAACATACTAAATTAAAATGTTCAAAGAATTAATTTTTGTACCTATATAACCATGCTTGATGTTAATAGGTACAACCAAAATTTATCATTTGTTCATTGTGAAACCTACAAGAAACAAGTATAGATCAATGTCCCATCATAGTAATAAATGGGAAATAATCTAATGCATTGAAAAATTTTAAATTGAAAAGTTATGGAATGAATAAACATGATAGTATGTGAGCTCAACTATCAATAATTAAACTTGATTGAAGAAAATCATGGGGTGATCATGTCCCAAGGAAATTTAATTGATAGAATTATGAGTTAGGAGTATAAATTCCCCAACTAACCATATTGAAAATGTAGTGTTAGAATTTAAGCAATGTATAACCTCTACCTTATTTATTTGGGTTTAAAAATTCCCTTTTGGAACCATAAAACTAGGTTCATATGTAAAAGGATCAACTTCTACATATAAATTAGACCAAAAATTATCACAGAGTTACCATTATTTCCTATTATTCCATGATTCCTTGATGTAAAAAATAGATAAAAATGTTTCAATGAAAAAAATTCATGCCAAATATGATCCATTTATCCCTAAAAATAATTTATATTTCGAAAATTTTATCTTAAAATATCATAGAATGTCTTAGTTAATTTTCAAAATTAAGTAGAAAGCCAAAATTCATCCCAAAATTTCATAGAATATCTCAATTTTTTATCAAATTCATTTTTAATATGTCTAATTATACTTAATTTAACCCATATGAAAATCAAATCTACCTTTAAATGTGAAATTATCTATCTGAGATGTTTAAATCTCTAAACACACCCATTGTATACCCCTTTTATGTGAGGGATCAAACCTATTGTTGTGACCAACACACCCCTTTTATTTTTTTGAATAGGGACCCACATACATAATAATGAAGATTAAAAAGGATTTAGGATCATAATAACATGAGCATTTTAAATATTTATTTAATATAATCCAATGGTCTTTTCCATTTTGAAGTTCATTTTACGCATACTAATGGTTATTTCATAAATAATTTTGAGTATGATGTATAGAGGATAATTTTTTTTAGTGACCTATTTTAGAATTTTTTTCTATAAATTTATTAGTTTTGGATGAATTATATCACTATTCAAATTATCACACACAATGAGAATCATAAGGCCTTTATAATGTATTTTTTATTATTATTTTACGCATTATTTCACAATGTTGGTTATTATTTTTCTTAGCTGGAATGTATCTCTTGAAAATAACTTACACTTTCATTATAATACATATTTTTCATGAATCACATATTATATCTACATACACACACTAAAATTTTAAATTACGTAATCTCAGACCCATCAGAGTATGCCAAGTGTCAAATTTTCATTTTCCACACATCTTACAACCTTGCATCCCCTCCCAGTATATTTTTTTACTATGTGACTGTGAGAAATTTATAAAGTGACACATATCATGTTCATGATACCACATCCTACCACCTCACACCTTCACATCCTCTCAACACTTACACCTTCATATTTTAGTACTCCTAGCTTCATGAATCTTAGTTATTCACAAGATGTGACATGTCACTTCCATAACATCTCATCAACTTTCAACCTTTCACTTATTTTATTTCTCAACTTTTATGGCTTAGACCAAATTCCAAGAACCATGTAGTAATGACTTAACATAAATTCACCATGCATCACATTTTTCTATTGTCATTACCATGTACATCCTACACATTCAAAAAAACCCCAAAGAAAAGTAACAATTGTTAAATAATATCAAGGATTGTATCACTATTTTATTAACCATATACATCATATTTTAAATGGACTTCATAAATCCCTAACGGTGAAACATGTCCAATTTTAGGGACCTCATAGTGAAACACAACTAATTAAAACCATTGATAAATTCAAAAACTATGAGGATCCAAAACAAACATTCAATGGAACATGGCCAATGCATAATCCCTCATACTTTGATTAAGTTTAAAAGGGTACCTACATATTCCATTAGTAAAATGAAAAATCAATACAAAACCTATACAAGTAGCATGATAATGACACTTGTATAGTCTAGGTTTATTCTTTTATAAAAGTCATAATCCAAAATCCAAAATAAAAACATAAAAAGTAAAATTCATTCAATTAATTAAAAAAGGCCACCTTTCACATTTAATAAAAATAAACATTGAATTTCAATTTGACATTCTGAGATTCATAGTGAAAACTAAAGAAGTTTGATTCCATTGCTCAGAGTGCACATTCAAAAAGATTATCAAAGACTAGATTCCTTCCAAAGAGCACAAAGATAATTTAATCATTTTTTAAATAAATTTAAATGTGAATAATAAATGGCCTCCTATCCTTTCTCTTTTGGTATACCACAAGTGTTCATGGATACCTTGTTCATCTAAGATTCATTGGTCCTAGGTTTCAAGTATTATACCACCATTTTTATGAGGTTGATAGGATGAGGTCCATTCTTAAAGAATAATTCCCTTCCGATATGTATTATGACTACTCATTTAACCTCATATCCTTATAAAAAGGTGAGACTTCATCAAGAAACATTGAAACCTAAGGTATTTCCCTATGTAGAAATCTCCTACAACGTGTTTTCTCAAACTATATACCTAGATGATATGGTATTTTCTATCAATAAAAAGAAGAAAAATTCATTTTTGGTTGGAACAGCCATATATGGATACTAAAAGTTATCTAAAGTTTTATAAATATACAACCAGTCAGTTGTGTTAGAATGACTTGATATCCATAATCTAAAAGGAATTTTGAAATATGGGTCAATAAGGATGGCATTGATGAAACTCCAATTAGTATTTTAAGGCCCAACATTTAGATTGGTATGGCCTTGATGAACCAATTATATGGGGCCACTGATATCTCACACATTAATAAAATATGAGCTCCACTGCTATCAATGATTATTAATGATAAACAAATTCCTACCCTAGGATAAATTATTTTATTTGATTTGAGGCAACAAGTCATATAAGTTAGAAATGGGAGTAATTTATATGTGATGTCCTACTTACTTATTGTTTCATGTGCCACCATTATCTTTGATAAGATTCCATATTGGAATCATTCCTTAAAAATAATTATCTACTTTAAATTATTTAAGTTGTGTGCACACAAGTTCATAACAATCATCAAGGAAATTTGTGAATGTTTCTATCCACTAGTATACTATAGTCATATAAAATGTCCAAATTGGTAGTTTGAGTGTGGCTTATGACACACTATCCATAGGTCCTTGCATGCTCTTGTGACCCATCTAGACATCTTTTTTCTCATTATCAATCATTTGAAACCTTCTAGACCCTAATTCCAACTCAACCAAACCATATTTCCCAGGCCAATCCTATCCCCCAAGGTCTCGAGCCTATAGAATAGGAGTGCCATACCTAGAATATAGTATCAGACCCTAGGGTGTCTTATTTTTGGTGCTCTTATTCATTTACATTTTGATCCCAAATAATCATTTTCAACTATTTC
This sequence comes from Torreya grandis, assembly GCA_037957365.1. NCBI lineage: Eukaryota > Viridiplantae > Streptophyta > Pinopsida > Cupressales > Taxaceae > Torreya > Torreya grandis. Next base: position 2,859,191 of record JARHVA010001668.1, on the reverse strand, counting down.
TTATCCTTCATTATGTCAGCCTAACATGAATACATTTGACCCATGACCAATTTTTCCCTATAAAATCCCATCCAAATTTCATTTACAAAAGGATAGGTGAAAAATATTACAAATCAAACAAGAATACAAACAAATCACTAAGGAAAACTTCCCTATTTTTTGCATGCAGTCACCCAACACAATTACAAACATGCTCAAACCATCATACCAGTCGCTAACCACCTCAAACACTCTCAATTTGGCATTTTGGCATTTGTATCACACTATTACACAAAGCACATTAAGTGGGAGAACTGTACATGGATTGATCCTTCTTAGAAGTATTGGTATGTAGGTAGCATGACCACATAAGATGTGTAGATTACATATTCAATGCATCTTACACACTGACCCCCTATTTCTTTAAGTGATTCAAATCCCATTTTATCAATCATGATGGAGGGTTAGGGTTTAAATATTAAATCATATCTATATTAAGCTCTATCGACATTCACACTCAATATTTCATAAGTAGGCTCACACAAGAATAGTATAAAGAACCTAAAAAGCTCAAGTCTTTGTGACTAGTTTAGACAATAGCAGTAGGAGTGGACAACAATACTGAACCCCAAAGTGTCTTATTTTAAGTGGTCCTATCCTTTTGCCTAAAAAAATTTAGATTCTAATTTGTGAAACTATCCCAATCTTGCATAGCCAATTTTAGACCTTGTGTCATCCATCTCAACTTATTTCCAGATAAGTTATATTTTCTATTTATTTATTGTTATTTTTAGAAAGGTAAAAAAATAGATAAATTATACAAATCAAGATGTAAATATTACAATATTCTTTACTAATTTATTAATCTAGACCTTTAGTTAAAATAGGAATAAAACTCCATTCCCAAAATAATTAGATCATTTGGTGAATTTGACTTACTTTATTTGTGTATAAAAACCCTAGGAAAAATTCTTTGCTGATTTTTCCAATATTTTTTTTAATTTTTCCTACATATTTAAATCAAAATTTCACATCTTATTTTTAACATTTACCATAGTAATTTTTAAAATTATTTGTTTCAAACCCTATTTGAATTTACTAGACCCCTTTCCTTCTTGAGATATCACCTTACATGTTTGTGACCTTCGTATCCTTTTTATGCATATTCTAGTTTACTATTTTTAGGAATTTACATTTCCTTTATTTAGTACTTTTATTCCATCAAATTTTGCTTATTACAACTTATTGTAAAAAATAAATCCATTATTTATTTATTTTCCTACTTTAAGAATGGCCTAATATACCAATTTTGATGAAACTGATAAGAGGTAACTTCAAGACCTTTTAACTAAACATCCTAATATATAATATGATATGCTCAAGATACTACAAGAGGAACAACAAAAAGAAAATAATGGTCAATCCTATCAAACCACAAAATAATTAATTAAAAATGACACTACAGGGGTAACCATGTCTCAACAACTCCCTATAGTAGCCCAACCTTCCCATAAGGTACCACTAGTTAATACTAGTACATCTTTGTCTCCTAATGTGGCTACCCTTATGCAAGAGATAAAATATCTTCAATCCAAAGTGCTACATATTGAGCAATGTGCCTCTAGATCAACATGGGCTTTGGATTCTTTTTCTATAATTCATACACCATTGACATGTCATATTGATTATACACCCTTGCCACCAAGTTTTTTTCAACCCCAACTCACTTTGTATGATGGAAAGGGTGATCTAGAGACACAATTGAGATATTTTTACGTAGCATTCTTGGACTATGTGCCAAATGACTAGTTATTAACGAAGCTATTTCTATAAAATTTAAAGTATTATGCTCTAAAATGGTTTTATAGTCTATCGAATCAGTCAGTCAACACATTCAATCCTTTAGTTGACATGTTCCTAACTCATTTCAGCATTAACATAAGTGACAAGGTTTCTTATGCCCAATTTTTACAACAAAAACAAAGGTCAAATGTGTATATCGTAGATTGTGTTCTTTGATATAAGAATATCCTTGCTAAAATGACTAGCCCCATGGTCAATCGAGAATTACAAGATCTCTTTAAACAGAGTCTTCTGATAGCTTTACATGAGTCAATAATGTTCAAAATGTTCTCTTCCTTCACTAAGTTATGTCACACACTAAAGGAAAGTGAAGTTAAATTAATTTCAATGGGAAAACTCAAGTACATAAGCATATCAAAAACAATAAACAAGAGTAACAATAAAGTCCCATACAAACTAAAGGTTAATGATAGAAAAAGTCAAAATCAACCTATAGTTAATATGGCTTTAGATCCCCATTAATGAGTGGTTTTATCATCACCTCCTCAATGAGCCTTTACCAATATACCAGTATCTCTAGCTAGAGTCTTATAATAGCTATTGGAATTCAATATCATATCTCTCCCTTCTATTTGGGAAGTGATACAACAAAGCCTCTTCCACGTGGATATGATCAGAATACAATTTTTGATTTTCATAGGGCACCAAGACACACAATGAACAGATGCATTAGTTTTTGTCATAAGATACAGGACTTGATAGATGACAACCTTATGGATCTTAGAACTCCAATTGAGCCTCCTCAAGCAAAGTAAACACAAGAAAAGGCTCTAAAAAATTTCTCAAATCCTTTCCCATAGCATTTTAAACAAGATACAAGGGATATATCATGTGTTCACCATGCATATCATGCACACCCTCAACTAGTTACATAATAGGCACATTCAATTGAGTCACATCCTTTGAGTAACATGATTAGTGTGTATAATTTAAGTGTTCTAGCTAGACCTTTGATCTCCTTCTTAGAGCAAGAGATAGTTGAGGATGATTTAGATTACTATGCACTCTTTATCATAGCCTAAATTGATCATCATCCCATTCATAATGTTCTCATAGACAATGGATCTAACATAAACATGTGCACTATGACATTACTTCAGCATTTGGGATATTCAAATCAAGATATTACCTTGATGGATATATTTATCAATGGATTTAGTGGGCACATATATAGTTCATTAGGTGATATTGTACTCACTCTATAGGTTGGACCTACACATATAGCCACACTATTAACTATTGTTCCTAGTGTAGGAGTCTTTGATATGTTGCTTGGTTGACCATGGATCTAGAAACTTCATGCAATACCTTCTATAGTTCATAAATGCATGAAATTCATTCATGATAATAAAGTTGTTACAATTGGTGGAGTTCTGTATGAGTTATTGCTCCCCACTTTAGCTCCATATCTTACATTCTAGTCACCAATTTTAGCTCCTCCACCAGTTACATTTTTTTTTCTAGTTGAGATTCAAACATTTTCAAGGCCTCCCTCACGAGCATAGAGAGTTCATACACTTCTATGAAGGCCTCTCTTAGATTGACCACTACATCAATAATAGTTTCAAGACTCTAAATAGTTTTTAGCTATAGTATTCACACCCAAGATAGTATAATTGAGGTCTCATGTCTCTACACCTAGAGCATAATTTTAGGAAGCTTCCTCTACTAATATATGGGTCCCTAAGAGCCCTAAAGTTACATCCACTTCTCAAAGTTATAGGGGGACCCCACAGTCAATTTTCACTATAGATATTTCATAGCATTTATAGCATACATAACTTTTAGAGTCATAGTCCCAACCCTTCCATTGTGCTTCACAATCACTCATGATCCCTCTCCTTAATATAGGATACCATGATAAGGAGTCTCTTATGAGACTTATTAGTTAATATCACTTATCCAAAGTCTTTCTTGTACATAGATTCTTTTTAATTTATTTTACATAGTTTCCTTATGATTTATTGTACATAGCTTATTTCAAAAATATCAAAAATAATACAAATTTTAAAAATACAAAATCATTAAAATAACTAAAAATACCAAAAACATTTCAACTGTATGCATTATCCATGCTTTACATTTTTACTACCATGTTAGACTTACACTTTGTTTTTCTATGCTATTATTTGTTGATTTATCTACATTACCACACTTCACTTGATATTCTTTGAGTGTGTGTAGTGACATCTAGATCCTTGATTGATTCACTCTACCCATTGAGGGGGCATCCTACTTCTACATTAAAGATATACATCGACATGACTACACCATCTAGGTTATGTAATTCCTACACTACACACTCTAGTTATCATGTTGATTTACATTACTTACTATCTTACACAAATTATTCTATCGACACTCACTAGTATATATCACTTGTGTATTTCTTAACATTTACCTAGTCTTATACTCCATGTTTTGCATACTTTAACTTCTTTCTTTGATTAGTTAGATTTGATAGTATTTCCAACATTAACATGATTTCCTTTATTTCTTTGAATAGCTAGATGTGACTACAATTTTTAGTTCCTATTTTGTATCTTGTGTGTGCCTTAAGACATTTTCTAATGTCCTTTGCTTTTAATCTTCTATGTTCTTGTGTCACTCATGCCAACCTTTCTTGTTTTCAATTATATGTTTATGTGGCATTTGAACATGACTTGTATACTTGTTTTTTTGGTTTGAGTGACATATACCCATGTCCCTTGTTTTCTTTTTCCCTTGGCCTTTTTTGTATGCTTCTTTCCTTGCATGTTTGTTGCTTGTTTGATTCTTAATTGTTTACAATGCTATGATCCACATCATGCATTATATTGATTTCTTAGATGCCATGATGAACACCATTCTCCATCCCTCCTTGACAACTAACAACTAAAAATTAAGATTTCCAATTTCAATTCAGTATACTACACATGCTATTACATTGTTACATCTATCTAGGTATACCCCTATTGATCTAACAATCTCCAATACAAACTATGTTATATATTGAGACATCTTTTTGATTATCATTGATATATCATGTATTTCATAGCATAACACACATGAAAGACTCTTTATTTTGAGGGCAGTCATTATAGGGTCTTCATTCCTACCCTTAAAAGAGGGGGCAATAAACACATGTTTTTTCACAAAGATTAGAGCCTTCTACTAGTCAAAAACTAGTTTTTAGAATAGTAACCAAAACCCAAACCAGGTAGAATAGACCAAGAAAATAGTGATGAATATATAGCAATGATAAAAAATAGCAAAGGACAAAATCACCATACTTATACTATAATGTCAGACAACAAAGTGTCATGTTTTTTATGCTCCTATCCATATAGAAAAAACTTAGATTTTATAGAAATAGATAGAAAGGTAAGTTTAGTTATAATTTTTTCAACTATAGTTTAGTTTATATTGGGTAGTTTTAGTACATTTTTACTCAAAGTATCCATATATAGGGGGCATCATACATGGCATGATGTCTCTCACTTCCAATTTTAGATTGGGTAGTTGGTATAACTTCTAGATCAAAATCCATGTTACAAACACCAGTGATTAGGGGTAATGTGCACTACACATTTGTCTTCTTTTCTTTCTATTTCATTGTATTAACCAAGTATTTTTAAGAGTTTCATGCCTTATTCCATTTGTAGGTGGTTGGCATCATTTCAGAGTGGATTTCATATAAGCCTAGTTCTTAGTTTTGAAGTGGCTTTCATACAAGCCTAATCTCCACCTTTCAAAGCGGCCAAGATTGGCCTAGTTCTCAACACACATTTGGATATCTATGCCACATTGTTATATTATAGATCATTCATGAGCTTTAGGATACATCTCATATGACACACATTCATATCGATATCAATTCATAACTTCACTTACAGGTAATGATAGAGACAAATTATTATCTAACCTTTGTATTCTTGAGACACCTACTCAGAGGGATTGGACACATAGTCCAAACATTGATTAACTCATGCATGATCACATAGATTCACTTAATGGGTGATGATGGATCCAAAGGGCAAACCTTTGTATCTTTGAGCCACCCTCAAGTAATTTATCACTCAACTATATTCATGATATTACTCTTTGTACAAGACATACCTAGCATCACTCAATACCAATCAACATCATAATAGGTTTTGTATTGGTTCACATACCTGATGAGGTGTATTCATTCCTTTCTCTTCCTCTATCTCTTACCTAGATTTTTTACATTCTTATTTTAGACATAACATGTCTAGTAAGAACTAATCTACTTTTTATTTTCTCTTACAGATTTACACTTTATGATGTGCTCTCTCTATGCACACTTAACATCACACATCTTCATGTGATTCACCCTTATAGGTAAGTTCAGGTATAATTTCTACTTTTCCTTTATCCTAGTATTTCACTTTACTACATCACTCAAATAAAGTGGGGGGGGGGGGGGGTGGGGGGGTGGTGGGGTGTAAATGTAGTCATATAAAATGTCTAAATTGGTAGTTTGAGTGTGGCTTGTGACACCCTATCCATAGGTCCTTACATGCTCTTGTGACCCTTATAGATACCTTTTTACTCATTTATAGTCATCTAAATCCTTCTATACCCTGATTCCAACTTAGCCAGACTATATTTCCTAGACCAATCTTATTTCCTTAGGTCTTGAGCCTATAGGATTGGAGTGTCATACCTATACTATAGCATCAAACCCTAAGGTGTCCCTTTTTTGGTGATCTTATCCATTTAAATTTTGAGACCAAATGGTGATTTTCATCCAATTCATATCCTTCATTATGTTAGCCTAGCATGAGTACATTTGACCCATGACCAATTTTTCCCTATAAAATCCCATCCAAAGTTCATTTATAAAGGGAGAGGTGACAAATATTAAAAATCAATCAAGGATACAAATAAAACACTAAGGAAAACTTCCCTATTCCCTACATATAGTCACCCAACATAGCTAAAAACATACTTAAACCATCATACAAGTCCCTATCTACCTCAAACACTCTCAATTTGGCATTTTTGAATCAACATCACACTATTACATAAAGCACATTAAGTGTGAGAAATATATATGGCTTGATCCCTCTTCAAAGTATTGGTATGTAGGTAGCCTAACCACACAAGGGGTGTGGATTACATGTTCAATGCATCTTATTAAGCATGATGGAGGGTTAGGGTTTAAAGATTAATAATCTCTATAGTGATCTCCATTGACATTCAACACTCAATATTTCATAGGTAGGCTCACACAAGAACAGCACAAAGAACCTAGAAAGCTCAGGTCTTTGTGACTAGTTTGGACAATAACGATGGGAGTGGATAATAGCCTCTAACCCTAAAGTGTCATGTTTTTTATGGTCCTGTCCTTTTGTCCAACAAAAGCTAGATTTTGATTTGCAACACTATCCCAGTCGTACATAGTCAATTTTAGACCCTATATAAGCCATCTCATCCTATTTATAGATAAGTTATATTTTCTCCTTATTTATTTCTATTTTTATAAAGGTAAAAAAAGATAGATAAATGATACAAATTATGACTTTAATTATTATAATATTCTTTACTGATTTATTAATCTAGACCTTTAGCTAAAATAGGAATAAAACTCCATTATTCCAAAAATAGTTAATTAATATACCATGAAATTTATTAAATGAAAATTCCAAGGGTTTTTGAATAAATCTTAAAATCCATAACAAACATAATAACTTAGTGGTACTAGCCAAATTGCACTATGATAAAGATTGAAGGATTATATGTGTCTCCTCTCAGGCTACCCATATATGTTCCAAAAAATATAGAAAAGAATGAGATTTACTACAAAATATCTCATGGATTTTGTGAAAAATACAAGTAAAATAATTAATTTAATTTCCCCTAATGACATACAAAGTGGGTGGAAATATTTTCAAACAGTGGTTTACATTGCATATAATGGTAGCTCACTAGTCTTCCTTTAATTTGGATGACCATGATTTGAGGCAATGGGATCCCAGGGTTCATGTAAAATCACACATAAAATCATTAATGGGATTTTTTTCAATAATATATAATCATCATCCACATCACCATGACTAGGTATACCTAAATGCTAAGAGTGATGAATATGTAATGAGAAATTTTTATAGTGTAAGCATATTAGAGTCTCATCTCTAAGACCTGAGTGACCAAAAGATATATAAGAGAGGCCAAACACATTTACATCCTATGATGATTTTATTGGCATAGATTCATATTTGAGGAATAAAGTGATATAGGGAATCCCTCCCTTGATTATTTCTCAAAGATGAATTTTCATGCAAGAGGTAACTCAATTCGTTGTTCCCCCTTCTATTCAAATTCTTCTTTATTCTCTTTTAGTTAAAATTTTAAATATTCCAATTATGGAATCTATTGGTGAACAAAAAATGGTGACTCCCACTCCTCCTTATGTACCTCCAATAGAGGATTCCCCACTTGATACTCCTCTTCTGGTTCCTTTAATATTAGTTTTAATTCTTATTTTCCCCAAAAAGGTTGTATGGATAACTAAAGTTTATAGAAGGCAATTGGCACCAAGGACTTCTACATAGTGTCCCCAAGTGTTTGTGTTCTTTTTTTTCTATTCAAAATATATCCATAAATTAATAATAATTCTCCCCTCTCCTAAGTAGTGTGACAACCATCCCTCTTTTTTTAGTTACCATGTTAACACTAGATAGAGAGGTCTCTACAAAAGATGCAAAACTTCAAGAAAAAACTACGTATCCAATAATTGATCCATTAAATATTTTTCCTACATATAAGATCATTATTTTTACTCAGATACCTAATGTTATTTTTGATTATATATCAAATCCCAAGGAGCAAAATAATAAGGATAAATTTCCATTTTTTAGCAAGGCCCAATTCTCTTCTCTTACAACAACCAATCCACTCCTCTAGTGCATACCACCATTACTCCTCAATTTCCACCTCCCACTATTACCACTAACATTTATAGTCCTAAATCCACTAAATCTATAGATTCATTCTATTTGATACCACATTCACCATTCCAAGGTCAACTCAAATCAATTCATCACCATAAAACTTAGCCGCACCACCTACAACCTTTATTGTCTCAATGTCACAAATAGATGAAAATTATATTGAAAGCATTCAGATATCCAAGGTCAAGAAGAAATAAATGATAATAGTTAATAAATCAAAGGTTAATCTAGAGTTAGAACAAGATACAAGGAAACTCAAGATATTTACCTAGTGAAATATAACCGAAGGGAAGATTATTACTCTACATGAGACTAAAGAAGATATTTTCACTCAAGGGATGGAAAAAAAGATGTAGAGACTTAAAACTCAAAAAAAGGTTTTAGTCCCATAAAATATTCACATTTTTTTGTGTGGTTTTGAATAATGATATTTTAATTTTGCATTTTGAGTTTCCCTTTTGATTTTTTTATGATATTTTAGTTTTTTTTCCATTTTCCTCCTCCATATAAATTTATAAGACCAAAAATTGGTCCTTAATATTACTAACACAAGAGAGATTACAAATAGATTATAAATAAGAGAACCTATAAACTAAGATGCTTAGATACTCTTAGACTTGCACCTTAGAAAAGAGTATGATGGTACAAACTAATCTTAGTGTTCCCAAAGAGGATGTGGAAAATAGGGAAATTGAGGGATGAGCATGAGAATTATTTAGTTGCCCCAATCAAAAAAATGTATAAAATAGAGGATGGTACAATGATATATGAATTTTATACTTTCATCATAAGTGAGGGTAAAATTTGGATGAGATACATGTATATATAATTATATACTTAAATTTGATTGGAAAAATACCACTCTTGATTGTTTCCTTATCTTTCTAAGAAAACACATAGCTATGGTTGGAAGCAGAAATAAAATAGATTAGGTAATAAATGAGGATAAGATATTGTGAGGAAGACATAGTTGTACTCCCCAAGGTATTATAATGTAAATCATATACTAAAATACTCGGGATGTAAAAATAAGTGGAATAAAGCCATAATTCATGAAAAAATAGGAGGGATATCAGAGGCAAAAAAATGTAGTGAAAGATCCATAAGGATTAAAATCTAGTGATAAAATAGGTGGGAAACATAGATAGATAGGGCCATGAGGTGTAAAAAAAATAAAAAGGAAGTGTAGATGCAAAAATTAAAGTATAGAATTCCTCATAACTGAAGTAAAGTGAGAGGGATCCCAAAGGAAAATTTGTTTTGGATGAGGGTTTGTGAGGATGGATTGGTTTTATTCGCCAAGGTCTTACCATGCAACTGACAAACTAAAATATAAGAGACATAAAAAAAATGAATAAATACATGAGGCATGAAAAATAAGAGAGGATAAAGAGGAACATTTTGAATTCTTTGGGTGAGTGGGAAGTAATGAAAAGGTTGTAAGAAAGAGAGGATGACAATGATGATCTAGATTCAAGTCTTAAAAATTATTAGAATCAGGCCTATGACCTAATATGAGAGTCCTTGGAGGTCATGGCTTTCATTCTAGTGTCCAATTTATCATTAAAAAATATTTTTACTAATTTTAAAGGGTTTTCTTGATTCCTCCATCTGATCGGTATGGAGGAGCCTTTGTTAGCATTATTTGGGACTATATTTCAACCTGCTTAATAATACCTCTAATGTGAAGGTTTAGTGGAAGGATTACTCCTAACCAAGGTCAATTGACTCTTTTTCTTTTTTAAAATTTGGTGTTTGTATACAATCATAAAAATCCTTGTTTTTTTGCTTGATTTGGTTCTTAAAGGTCCTATTTTCCAAGCTTGTTCTTTGTTTGGTTACTGCTCTTTGTTAGGGCTAGAATTCAAGAATTTTTTAGGAGTGAGTGGAGTGAGGAATGATTTTATAATTTATTGCATGGATGATATCCTTTCCAAATGGGTTGGAATGAGGTTTCCTGTGTCACCTTTGTTTTAGGTAGCATTTTCATGGTTGATTGGTTGTTGGTTTCATGTGGCTTCCAAGTCGAGGAGTAGTTTGATTTTTTACCGCTTGCCCTCTTAGTGTGAAATTCTCTACTTAGTTTTCCCTCATAAGATTGTAGTGGTTTTGAGAGTTATGGGATTTTTATCCTTACTATGTTTTATTTTGGGTAATGGAGGAATCCACATCAAGGTTTCTTTATAAGGATAAAAGATAGCAAATTTCACCCTAATGTTGATTTGGCCAAGTGTAGATGCTATAGGATTCTTCACCTTGGCTTCTTGTGCCTAGGTGTAAGATAGATTAATCCACTCCCTATTTATTCTAGATGGTGTGGATATTATATGATTTCATACCATAACTTATTTTATAATATGAGCAATAGAGGAATCCATATCTCTCTTTGATTTCATGATGGATCTTGACCTATTATTATTTCTATTGAGGATGATGTTGGACTGGAGTAGAGTTGTATTCTACTCTTGTGATTTGTATAATTTTATGTTTTTGGTAAAACTCAAGTAATTTTAGAATTATACACCATTTAGTGAGCTATATTTAGGTTTTGGTTCTTGGGGTCCAGTTGAAAACCCAAATGTTATTATATTTGATTTGATGGGAATTATGTTTTAGCTATCTCCTTATTATGGTTTAGTTATTTCTTCATTTTTGGGACTTGCATGTTTTATTGGATGTGTTATAGGTTTGTGGGACCATATCAAAACAACTTGAGGTTAATTTATGATTAAGTTTGTTTGGTTTTAGTGTAGTTGATCTTGTTGTAAATCTTGGCTTATTATGCCATGTCTGCTTATTTAGGTTTGTGGGACCTTGTTAAAACCACATGAGGTTTTATTTCATTGGATAATTTGAAGATTCCTCTAGTTATTTCATATTTTCCATTGGT
>JARHVA010001668.1:2732500-2842500 GCA_037957365.1 Torreya grandis | reverse complement strand
TTAGGTACCACCTACAACCATTAAAAGCAACAAAAGGATACCCATAGCTAGTTTATACTAATCACCTAAAGCTTTATCAAAATATCTTACATTTGATAATTTTCTGATAGAATTAGTAGAGCGATCCAAAGCTATGGAACAAGAGAATCCTCACACTCCTGAGAAATATATTCTTTTTATTCCAAAGAGTGCCATTTGGCCACCCTATGTACAAGATTATAAAATTAATACCCTCCCACCCTCACCTAAATGTCTCTAAAAAAGAGAATAATAACCCTTACTAAGCCTAAAACCAAACCTCAAATGAATAGTATAATCTAAGTCAGTAGTTTCATATAAACCATGATAAAAATATGACATGCTTGTTAAATTTACAAAAACCATCTAGTGGAATTCACTACATCCCCCTTATCTACAAGAGATAATTTCCCAAATAAATTCCCAAGGATATAATACATTACTAACCTTGGGCCAAATGAATTGATAGAGAATTTTAGAGATGGGTTGCAAAGGTATCTGATATACGAGTAGTTCAAAACATCATGGGAGATCTTCAAGGTTAAAACTATGTCAATGAACCTACCCATTTAAAAATCCCATCATATCCCATTGAGTATTACACCTATGAATAAGATCCATCCCTTTTCCCTACCCAAACTTCATAGAGATGGCATACGAGGATAATGATACATTTATTTCTGAGTTTGACATTATATTTTGTTTATGAATATAATCAAAACACCCATATGGTGAAAATATTTATAGGAACTCTTAGATATGAAACCCTCCATTGATACATTAGATTGGGAAAATATATGGTTTATCTTTGAAATATATGAAGGGAAAAATTATTTTTGAATACCAAGAGTAATGTAGAGTAAAATACCCAGGGGTAGATTAAATTTTTTGAATGTCACAAAATGAAGATGAACCATTGGAAGACTATCTATAAATATTTTAATGTATCTCTCAAATTTATAAATAGAATAATTTGGACAAAAAAACTAGTATTTTAAGAGAAAACACTTCAGAGAACCTATAAAACTTGGATCTTATGGATGAGGATGATGTGTCTCAACTTTCATTTGAAGAAATCTTCAATATATGTAATAAATTATCAGTATATATGATGAACAAGACTCATCACAATATATATTTACCATCATCATCCAAAGATACCAATGGATTCTAGTGTATGGAAGTTAACAACCTATTATATGACATGAATCAATATGTCATCAGTCATATGACTACAAAAAAAGATACACTACACACACAAAAGAAGCAATAAGTAGAAAATAATTTAACAATATATTGCCCTAATTTATATTGGAATAAATAAGAATGTAGATTCTAAAATAATCATGGAAATCATACAAAAAGAACACCCAACAATAATTTAACTTCATTTAATTGAAAATGATATCAGGTCTTATAAATGGCACAATAGAAACCATGGTCATAAAGACCAAAAAATTTAATTATGCCACTAAACCCTTCATTTTTTAATTCACTATTTCCATATGTTCCTACTCATAATAGGTATGAACCAAATCCTTAAAGATATATAACCAGAATTCCACCCCAAAATTATAATTAGACACAACAAAATCCTCAATCTCAATTTAACTAGAATTACTTTTATGGCCAAACACAGTAGCCACAACCTCAAAATTGTAGTGGAAAAAATTTCACAAACCATGGAAATAATAGTAAACGGGAGATACATTTTGGCCCAATAAAAAAATTGGCTTCCCATAGTATTCAAAGAAACAAAAACCATCTTAAATTCCTAACCAAACAAAACACATAACCTTATCATCCATCACAAATACTTACCCAACCTACACCCAATCCCAACAATAAAACAAATCAACCTATATATAGTAATGATATTGTAATATATATTATGTATAAAATGAATTTTAATGATGTTCAACTTCACCCATGTAAGATTATCACCAAACCAACCACTCCCATAATAATGGAACTCACTAAGGAGGATAGTGAATGCATAACTGACCCACCCTCACCATCCAATAATGAACCCAACCCTTAAACAAGTACATCAAATAGTTTGCATACACTCATATTTAGTATTAGACACTTTCCAATATGTAATTTGACCAAATATTAACCTAATTGATTTATTCTCACATATGTGACTCTTATTAGACATTACTCATATTAATTCTCTTATAAATAACCTCAACCCTTGTGTTGATGGTGAAAATTGTTATGTCAAAAAATATACATGTTCACCTATAGTGAAGGTCAATGTGGAATTGTATGACTCTAATTTTATAAGACATATGGTTGAGAATCAATCCTAATGTGTGTAAGGGATATTTTGGTTGTCAAAAAATAGATTTAAGAACACTTTACACTTTTTTTATTTGATAAGGTAAGTAACCTAGTTTTATAGGGACTAGGAACCATAGTTAAAAAGTGTAAAGTATAAAGTCCCATGGGTTGAACAATAAAAATAGTAATATCATTATCTAACTATCCCTATAAAAGGTAAAATAAATTATAGATAAATAGTAAACTATTCCAAGAGGGGGGATCCCTCCATTGGTTCCTTTGCATTCTCGATCATCTTCTCCTATGTACCTTGTTTACTCTTTGAAATCTAAGCCTTAATACATTTACACTTTACACTTGATCAAATTCTAGAAACTAATATATTTATTTAAAATAACCAATCATTTAGTTTTTAATACATTGAATTATAACCTATAAAAATTACTCTTAATTCATATGTGTTATCAGCTCTTGATTTGATTCATCAAGTATATTTGTCATAGCTTATATATCAAATGTTATTAATCTTATATGATAGAATAGAGCTTATGGAAGAGGAAAATTCTTGGAGGATTAAATAATCTAATAAAAAATATCATTTATATCAAATTATATTTTCTTTCACTTCTAAACACAACATTAAATGAAATAAAAAACATAGAACAAACAAGAAAGGCAAAAAAATAGAAAGTTATTGCATACAAGTTAAAATAAATTAGAGAAATTAGAGAAAGATAACAAGATGAAAAGGAAATGAATAAAATATTATACTAAGTTAAAATAAGGCATAATATTAAACTATGAAAACTACTAAACTAAACATAAGCTAAAGTAAACAACACACTAACTAAGAGGTTAAAAAACAAGAAAAACAAGACATGAAAAGTAACATAAAATATGAAAAATGTTTATTAATGAAAAGAGATCATTTTTTCATTTGATTGGGTAAAATCCAAGTTTTAAAGGGACATAGAACCACCAAAGTGGAGTAAAGTAGAATAAATAGGCCAACAACATGGCCAAAGAACCAAGAGATAAAGACTAAAGAAATAGTCTAGAATAGGAAACCAGAACCAAGGAGAAACTAGATAATAAAGTTCAAGGGGTGATCCCCCTTCATCATGTATTTATAGAAGGCACTTCCCACTAGTAGGTCCACTAGAGAGATAGGTCTTTCACCATTTGGGTCCTCTACATGACCATTATATGGTAGATTTATAGCAAGAGGCTTTATCTTTCCTCTAGGATTTATAGCCTAACAGAGCTCAATGAGAAGCAAAGAGTAGATCATTTTTATCCTTGGCACAAGGGAGCTAAGGTCCCCAAACAAAATCATGAATTTTTTATAAAGGTCCACCTTAGGGGTGAGAGTTTTAGAATCAATATCCAATTGAGATCTTGAATCATTTAAAGTGGGATTACAACCATGGCAGGTCTCCAAGAAACTCAAACCCAGTGAGGGCCCTAGGATAACATGAGATGTGAGAGAAAAACATTTTTTTGGGATGACTAATTTGGATAGAAAAACATGTAATCATAATTATGCACCTCCTCCAAATTTTGAAATCTATATGCTCGAGCCCTATGAAGTGGATGTGACAACAAACGTCCTCCAAAAATGTGAAAAGATTGGAACTAGAATTTGAAATATTGAAATTGAGGCCTAATGAAAAGATCAAATCAGTCCAAAAACTATACGATCAGCCACTCCTAAAACTAATGGTCTAAAAATGACTATTGCAAAGGGTTGAATCCCACTTGGCCATGTCATCTTCCTCTTATTTCTTCCAACTTGGAGGTGGTAGGGGTGAACCTAAGACCATTTCATGAGACAAATACCAATGATAAGCTTCCATTTGCCAAGTTGAAGGGGGGATAACACACCAATATCTCAGATCTGTATAAATAGCTTGATAGTCCAACCAAGTAGTGTAAATTAGATAAGTATGATCAGGAAAATAGTTGCACTAGTAGTCCTACACTATATCACTAAAAATAGAAAGTAAAAAGACATGGTTCTTGATCTTCCATCTGGATATAAAGAAAGGAGTATCCTTTGCCAAGGAGATTAGGATCCATGTCTTGAGGTTATTTCCAATGGATATAGTGAAAATATCATTCATTTAGGCTTGGCCTTCGTAGATATTTTCATTATCTATAGGGTAGTAAATAAAAGTTATATCTCCCTAAGAATGATTGTGATGTCAACAAGACTAGATGATGTAAGAGTTTGCATTGTCAATAAAATGAATCACAAACATTTAGAATGCTAGGACTTGATATCAGCCCCATCCTTTAACTCTCACCTAAAGAGTGTTGAGATAATCTTGTTGACTATTAGGAAGGATAAAAAGACTTATTTTGTTGACTAGGATATCCTAGTTTAACACCTAGTAGAAACAAACACACACCATACCATGAAAAACCAAACTGAGAAAATCTTGGATAGCTAAGGGAAGCAAGTTTAAAACTATAAGATGATACAAGATTCTTAATTAAATCCTTCCAACTAAGGGCATGAGGATAAAACATCTAAAGGCCTTTTTACCAAAATTTTATAGAGGTTTCTGGACCTAGATATTGAAATGTTAGAGTCCCAAATAAGCTTTCCCCTTGAAGGCTTAGGTAGCTAACTAATTTTTAGTGAGTAAATAGACCTATCCAAATCAACCACTGATAACTCTGGGTACTTAACATATGGATATTCATCCCAAAGTAGTCCATGTTTCTTCATTTTATCCTTTAATCCTCTTGAAATTGAAAAAACCTAACACCAACCACATCCACCCCCAAAACCAAAGAGTTAATAGATTTTTGAAACATTACTGCCTAATCTATTCTATCACCATCAACATTTTCCTCTAAGTCTAGTATATCCTCATCCTCATCTCCTTACAAAACCTCTATACCCTCCAAGACCAATAGATCCTCCTCTATATCTTCTAGTAAGTCCTCCTCCAAATCTAGTAGGTCTCCCTCCAAATCCATCAGATCCTTCTCTAGATCCATCTTTTTGACTATATCATCTAGCAGATCCTTCTCTAGGTCCATCTCCAAATCATCCAGTAGGTCCTCCTCCAAAACTAGTAGGCTCTTCTCCAAGTCTAGGAGATCCTTCTCCAAATCCATCTTTTTGACTATATCATCTAGCAGATCCTTCTCCAGATCCATTTTAAGTTGTAAACAAAAAATATATAAATTTTATTGTGAAATTAAATTTCATAAATTATTATAATGATTATGATAAAATATAAGAAACTCAACAATCTATCATATAAATATGAAATATTCTTAATTAATAGAAAAAGTATAAATATCTACACATATGACTATATTATTCTATAATCATCAAATTATTACTAATATTGGTCATGTTCAGATGATCAATTTATAAATTAAATAGTTAGCATACATATACATGTGTCTACCAATAAATTTAATTTAACTATTATAGGATATGTTGTTTGATCTTCCTATAGATGATATTTGATATTATATATTTATGATATAAAATAAAAGTGCAGTATCAAACTATAACTTAATATCTCCTATACTTGTAGTTGTTTCTCTATTTTGAATGATGTCCTCCAAGTATTTTTAAAGCCTTTTATTTATAAGTAATTATGTTTTCAAGATACAACTAACTTTTTTTAACTTAATTAAATTTGATTAAATTTAATAAATTTAATTGCTTTTATAATTTAACTTTAAATAATAAGTTCATAAAGTGAACGTATAACTAGTTCATAAATTGAACCAATGAGACTTGGTTCTTAATAATCAAAATATAGACCAAACAACATCTCTAAAGGGAAAAGCCCCACTTAACTTTAAATAATTTAATTATTCATTTAACAAGTTATCATATCCATTGACCAATCATAATTAGTATGCTTAACTAATTCAATCCATAATTTCATTCAGACATTATATCCATTTACTTTACAAAATCCCTAAATAAACCAATCACAGTATTTTAATTCAAACTTGGAAATTATTTATTACCAAACCATTAAACTAATCAATCACATGTCATCAAAATAATGCATGCATACTCAAATTTCAATCTGACTATTATGAAATTTTGAAAAAATACAATCTACTAAAATAAATTAATCCATACTAAAAAATATCTATAGTCAAATAGAAATAAGTAACTAATCTACAAATGTTTAGTAACATGGTTTAAAAATAACTATTTATTCATTCCTCATCTAAATCCACTCTATCATAAACTAAGTCTATCAAAGGTGGATGATGCTTAATTTGATATTTAGTATACTCACGTGGTGATGTAGGCAACTCAATTCTAGGCATGCCACTAGTTTCATCATTAACTTCTAGTTTGATCCATTGATAAAATATGTGACCATAGGTCAAGAAGAGTTAGTGCATTTACAGCTTAAAGAGAGGAATTATTTTTATAAATTAGAGTAGTGTAAAAGTTTTTTTGTGTTATAATAACAAGGGTTTGATAGTTTCAAGGCAAAGTATTTCAATGTTTTGAGGCACAAAGTCAACATTATGTACAATCTCATGATTGATAGTATACATCAAATGAGAAAAATTACTTGGTAAGCCACATTAAATTGGATGAGACTGCGAATCACCCCTTCACATACTTTTTCAAATTTTATCACCATGAGGATATGAAGTATTATGAGGTAAATAATTCAAAGCATTATGTAGACACCAATATCATGTCAACCCCCCTTGGTCCCCTTCTAAATGTCAACACTCCTAACCCACACTTACACACCTTATTAATTTAAAATAAACTACTTATTTTAAATTAATGACCTCACCTTGGACACCTCACCCAAAGACCATTTCTTAACCTATGAGTCATCCTAAGACTAGGTCCTCCAAATCCTAACTACCCATGACCTATTCTCACTCCTTATTAATTCCCTAACCAACTCTCGTGCCTCATAAACCCATGTTTTGACCATTCTCCAATGAAAAAAGCACTTGGCGGGTGGAGAAACAAGCAAAGAGCTAAAAATATCCCTTTTACCCATTCTTTCTCCACTGACATCAGTCAACGGTTAGCTGACACCGGTAAGATCGCTGATGTCAGTTACATAACCCGAGCTCTAACATTGAGCTACCCCCTGGCCTTCTTGCTGATTGATGCGCACACTCTAAGACCAATCATCAGAATTTGACTATCGCTCTCCTGGCTACTGAAGCTTTGCACAAGTCATTCCAGACATTGGATTGAAACACTATATGAGGACCTCAACATCAGCCAAAATAGGAATAAGCATTCTGACACCTCTGGTTCTTCATCTAATAGAGCTAAGTATTATGTCTCATTTCAGTATTTTAGAATACATTGGTAATTAGTTTCTATTTGATATTTCTAATAATTGTTGAGAGAAACCCAACTTCTTTTGTGGAGAGGCTGAAAAGCCTTCCTCTTATTCTTACCCTCTTTTCACACCTATCCCCACCTTTGCCCTTCCTTAGACCTTATTCACCTTCCCACAATCCTGCACAAACCTTTTAAACTTCCAGAATCCTCTGTCAATCATAGAAAAAACCTGAGACCTGTCCAAGGCCCACTACCCCTATTGACATCAACAAAAAAACTGGTGTTAGCATGATTTCCAAACTGACCTCGACAAAAATATCGACATCGGTGACCGTGATAGACTGACTGCAGAGAACATGTGTTTCCTCCACAGCCAAAGAGGATCTCCCAAAAAGCTTGGATACGGTGTGCACTTAATCTGGGTAACATCGAACCCTTAACCTTTAACCTTAGTTTCTTCCTTCTTCTGAATGCAATTGTAAAAAAATGTAGAGAAACATTCTGGCACGCCTAGTGGGACCCTTAGAGTTTTCCTTGGGTTCATTCTTTTTTTTTTAAAAAGCAAACTTTCATATAGATGCATTAGAAAAATATTCTCTTCTTGCATCCCCTCTTCTATCTTTTTGTTTCAAAAAGAAATCATTAACGGAAGTTAAAAAGAACATCTCTTTTTCTTCTTATTACTTCTTGCATGCATCATAGAGTAGTGGAAAAACTCATACTCTTTACCTCTTCTCCAATTGTTTGCATTTGAATAACCTATTTTGATTTGGGTTTAAAACTACTGCATTTCATTCTTGCTTGAATGCATACTTATCCCACTTAGTAATTAAAGCATTATGAATAAATCGCAGTGCACAAATGTTACACAACCAAACCACAATCACATCAAATCAAACATCTAAACTTACTTGAGACAAGGCCCGTCTAAGATTTCATCACCTAGCGGATGCCTTACCCCACCTAGCAATCCTACTTGGATTTCACCACCAAGAGGATGACCCACTCTGTTCTCTGGCAGAGTATAAACTATAGGCAAAGTGTATTTTGGCTAAGCAGCCCAGCTCGGCTCTAGGTTCGTGAAGTGAAGGGAGCAAGCCCCAGCACCAGGCCACGTACTGAACCTAACATAGATATTTTTGAGCACCAAAACACAACCTGAAACCAACCATAGACTCCCTCTCTAGGACCTATTCTACAAGCCCAATTCCCAACACATTCTTTTAAGGCATAAGCGACCACGACTCTAAAATTCATTCCTAGGAATCTAAAATTTTAGAGGTTTCTTGCCTAATCATCTATTTTGCTATTTTTATCTGATTATTTGAGCTAGTAAGGTTGCATCATTCTGAAGTCTAAAACAACTCAAAATATTTTTTTCCTCCAAAAACTATCAATTTTTTGTGTTTCTAGAATTACACAGAAACTGACATCAATTTCTCCACCAATGTCGGCAACAACCATTCACTGACATCAGTTAGATAATCATCATCGGTAACATTTTATAACCAACATCATTTAAAACAACTGACATTGGTCACTGTCAGTAAATATAAAAAAATTCTTTCCAAAAAAGCAAGCTTAAAACCCAAATTTCTTGTTGTTCAACACAAATTATGGTTTTTTGAAACTAAAACACATAATTTTTGGACCCTGAATCCCTTTCACCTTGGATGGTCTTGACATGTAGTCAAGCCAAATCTCTTGTTGACCATGCGAGTCAACAACCACTCCCACCTTTGCCCTTTGTACCAAGTCACCTAATGGAGTATACTTCAGATATTGAGCATACTCCTATCCAACCTACCCCTAATCAACCTCCTATTGTTCCCGAAGGGGATCAAGACTTTGAGAGATTCCATGACCACAATGTCAAGGCTCTCCAACATTATCTTGCTAGAAGCCAAATGCGAGATCCTTTGGGTAACCCTATTTATGGGATGCCAATTTCTTTGGTTAAAGCGGCAATGATATCAACAACATTTGCTACCCAACCTATGGTCACTCAGGCTATTACCTCGATAAGTAACCCAATCATGGCCAATGTTCAAGATTTTACCTCCCCTTCCATCCTTTTTGGCCCTACCTCCATCGGGGTTTCCGTACCCCCTAAACCATAAACAATTCAACCAAGTTTGACACCTTTCTAAAACTTGATTGTCTCTATCCTATCCACTCTTGCGCCTATAAACACGAGAGTGGATACTCATCCTTTAACTACTCTCACCACCATTCAACCACCCTTGGCATCATCTAGTCAAGTTGTGCCCTCCAACTTCATGGCACAAGCCCCCTTGGCTTAGACATTGGCCCCTATGACAAACTATTACTATGTTGCACCTACACAAATGCAACCAAGTATGTCATACACCCCTCCCAATGCCTTACAGGTGCCCTATAAATTAGGGGGTGCCCCTCATGCCAATCCATCTACCGATCTAATAAAGATGCTGATGGATAAGATGTCCAACCTTGAGACATCTATTTTAGGTTTGAAGAATGTTTTTTCATACAAACAAATCTGCAACGAACCTATCCACCCTTAAGTTCCTATTCGACCATACCCTAACCAGTGGGAACTCCCAAAATTTACTTGCTTTCAGAGTAAAGAGGACCCACAACAACATCTATGAGCATTTAGACACGCTTGCTACCTCATAGTGCATGATGATGCGTTATTATTTCACACATTCCCTATGTCAGTTTCTGGCACTACCCTTGACTGGTATAGCTTTATTACCAGTCATTTTCTCTTCACCTTCACTCAACTCACTCATCTGTTCCTCGACCATTTCTCAATCAACATCACCAAGAAGGTCTCCATCACAGACCTTTATTCCATTAGACAATTTGAGGATGAGTCAATAGCTGACTTCATCACCTATTGGAGAGGTTTGATCAACCAATTCTCCTTCTCACTACCTCAATTGAGCTCATTGAGCTCTTTTCAAGAGCATGTGCCAATCACATCTCATCCACTTTGTGGGTTTAGACTTTCTACACATTTAATGAAGCTTTCACTATGGCCCAAAAGCTTGAACTCCACACAATCAAAGAAGATAAGGTCAAATTGCGTATCAAAAATACTAACACAAAATCCAATGACCCTTCTTCTTCCAAACCTTCTTATTCTCACCCCAAATCCAATGGATTGGTGAATGTTGTGGTCCTTAGATCATCATCTTCTACCCAAACCAACCAATTTGAGCCCTCCACTTTGCAAAGCATCACTAGACAATTCCAACAATGGTATGAACAGTGACGATACACTCTAATAAGAGAATCATATGCTTCCGTATTGGATAAAATAGTGAAGTAGGGAGTCCTTAACCTCCATCAAATTTGACTAGTCCAATTTGACCCCTCATGAGCCATCCCTGCATGGTATAGGGAAAATAACTTTTGTAACTATCATCATGTCAAGGTTCATGACACAGACAATTGCAAAACCCTCAAAAACATTGTTTAAGACATGTTAGACAAAGGGGACCTTGTTTTGGATAACCCTAATGCGTCGGCCAACCAAAACATAGAAGTTTTTAGGCAACCATTTCCTAACCATCCCCCAAGTCAGAACAATGTTCAGACCATGGTTGATGACCCTCAAGAATGCAACATACACATGGTCGACATGGTCTTTCCTTTCATTCCTAACCAACCTCTCCCACAATCTGAAGAGGTTGGTCAACCCATTTCTCCCATTTCTCCACCATGGGTGAAGAGCATATTTTACCCATATCACTCCCATGACATCAAACACCTCCTCTACCCATTCCTCTACTTCATGAGGAACCCATATTACCTTTTCTTCTTGCCCCCACCTTCTCTCTTCTTCTACCATTGGAAGAAGTTACCATTCATACCCCACACCCTCATGTAGAAGGGGCCATAATCCCTTTACTCCACCCTTTAGAGGAGCCTTCCTCTCCTATTTGTCCTCCACCGATGGAGGATAGTCCTCCATCAACCCCCCTTTCACACATATGAGAGTCTACTTTGACCTCTCCCATATTGGAGGATGCTTTGATGGCACCAACACCGGTGGCCCTACCCTTATCCTTCTTATCACCAATGGAGGATCATACTTTACCCATTCCTAGACCACACATGGAAGGCATGATCATCCCTGTGCTCTATCCGCTTGAAGAGCCAAATTCTCCAACCCCTTCTCCACCGAGAGAAAAACTCGCCACCTCACCCACCTCAACCAAAGAAGATTTGGTGATGGTTTTCTCTCGCATGTGGCCCGAGATCGTTGCATCCAACACGTTTCTACTCTTGCAATTGCCCAAATCCTCCAAAAGATCGACTATAAAGCCTCACGCGATGTCATCTAAACCCTTTTCTCAATTGGAAAAAAACTTAGGATTCCTCCATTTTAGGAACCTAGAACATGAGGTGCTATGGGAGCGACTTAAGGCTCCTTATCCTACATGTCTCGCTTCAACTTATACTACTAACCCTTTCATGATGATTCACCTCACAGTCTCTAACAAGGATCGGGCTTCTACTTCTAAATCATTAAAAGCTTAGCCTTCCACATCCAAACCCAAACCCTCATAGGCATCCACCATACTGAAATAGATTAAATCTCTCGGTGTTCACCCTGTATCAAACCTCACTCACCCACAAGTGAAGGTAGATTTGAACCTCGCCCTGCACAATAGTGGTCTTCACACCAAACTAAAGAAGGATGCTAAACCACATCGATCTAATCCTCCCCCAACTAGAAAGGTGGTACGAAAAACTCCCCCACCTTCACCATTACCCTCTATCTTGGGTCCACATCCTTCCACTTTAACAGGAGTGCTCCCTATTCCAACACCTCACAAAAAAAAACTACCTCCGTTACTCCCTATACCCATCAAACATATATTTCCTCTAAAAAATTTGACACCTCTCATCAAAAAAGTGCCATCTACATGTGTGGCCACACCACCAACCAAAAAGGTGGTACGAGAAACTCACCCTACAACTCCTAAACAGAAGTTGTCAACCCCTACTGCAGCAATGAGCTTAGACACATTAGTGGGTTCTTATGCTTCACTGTTACACAAATTGTTTCAATCTTCTAACATCATTCTCCCACCCATTAAGCCATACCAACCTCTCAGATCAAAACCATCTTGGTTTGATGACACTCAAATCTGCTTGTATCATCGCACACCTGGGCATGATACTGAGCATTATTGTGCCCTTAAGGTTTTCATTCACCAACACTTGGAAAATAACTCCTTTCTCATCAAGGATTCTTGTGACAAATTACCGACATCATCCCATGTCTCCCAAACCTCCTCACTTGAATTGGGATCCCAACACAAGATTATGGTCCCTCTACCACCTTCTCACCCTCTATTTGAAATCAATACTATTAATGTGGCCACCAGGTCTCAAACCCTAAAGGATA
The DNA here is from genome assembly GCA_037957365.1 of Torreya grandis. NCBI lineage: Eukaryota > Viridiplantae > Streptophyta > Pinopsida > Cupressales > Taxaceae > Torreya > Torreya grandis. The sequence goes on along the minus strand of JARHVA010001668.1, from coordinate 2,829,472 downwards.
AAGGAAAAGAAAAAGTTTCTATCCCTTTGACATATCCATTTGTCAAGCCTTCTCAACCACCAAAGCCCAAGATTTCCATCTTGGTCACATCTCAACCAACATCTTCAAAGGCAATTCACGACTCCATGGTGAAACAACTTCACCAAACACCTATGAAGATGTCTTTGTATGACCTAATACAAATCTCTCTACAACATCACTAGGCCTTGATCAAAGCTTTACAAGTAGTAGAGGTCCAACCTGAAGACCCCCAAGCACTGGCTACTTAAGTCAAATCATTCCCACCATTGCCTCCATCACCTTCAGTGATTCTGAGATTCCTACCTATAGCCTAGAAGATTAGGATCTCACCCTCTGAAACTAAGCCTGTTAGTCAAAGGATTCATAGGATGCATCCTCACCTTACACTCCTTGTCAAAGAGGAGATTCAACATCTTCTCTCCATCTCATTTATCCAACCCATTGATTATCTGCAATGGGTGTCAAACACTGTCCCTATCATAAAAGCAATAGGGGGAATTCAAACTTGTACTGACTATCACAACCTCAACCTAGCTTGCCCAAAGGATGACTTTCCTTTGCCAAGCATCAACCAACTTGTGAATCTCCTTGCATGACATACTCTCTAATGATGACTTTCGTCAATATTGATTAACACAACTCAAGTTACTTGACGAACGTCGTCTTGCCGCTCTTAAGCATCTTCATATCTACCAAGATTGCATCAAGCATGCCTACAACAAAAATATAAAAGAGTGAGATTTTAAAATTGAATACCTTGTCCTTAAAGAAAACCAACACATGACCAATATGGAAAGAAGCAATCGAGGCAAGTTTGCTCCTAATTGGCTTGGACATTACATAACAATGCACAAGTATGGATTAGGGACTTATCATCTGTCTTCTCCTGAAGGCCAGCCAGAACCTAAGCCCCTTAATGCCTTACATCTGTGACCATTCTACTGTTAACCAAGTAATCATTCACTTGATGTTTAACTTGAGCTTTTCCCTTGAGCAACCCCCATCATCCTCATTATTCCTTTCAACCCTTTTTCCCTACAAACATTAGTTAACCTTTTTTTTAATCATTAATGCTTTGTCTTAATAAAATGGAAACCCCTAAACCTCTATAGTCTAGTCCATGACTAAAACTTCAGTCAACAAAAAAACATAAAACTGAGATGCCTAACTAAATATTAAAAGGTCAAACTATAAATGTAGATTGCTCCCTTGAAGGACAGCTGCATTATTGCTATAATTAGTAGACTACTCCCTTGAAGGATAGCTATTCAAAGACATCAAAAGATACAAAGTATAATATAGACCACTCCCTCGAAGGATGGCTATGCCCAAATTTTACTACATACACAACACCCTCTCAGACGCTTCCTGCATTGATCAGCTTCACATGACTACAAAACAAAACAACATCCCAAGTAGATTTTCCGCATTGATCAGTCTACCAAAAAAAAACACTGACTGACAAACTATTAAGTCATGGACTTGCCTATAGTAGTTCTTAGGGTCACCTATAAAAGGGGCAAAGTTATCCTTGCTAAAAATGGTTATGCTATCCTCACATATCACATAATCAAACCTATTACCCCACAATACCCAAGGGACTTTGAGCTCACTTAATGTCAAGTGATTAGGGTACTTCTCTAACACAAACCAATGGTCAACGACATAATGCATGAATGGGGATTTTGTTTGCAAAAATCATATCTATGCTATCATTATGGTCCTTGTCAATGAAAGAGCAACGTGCCTTTCATTTCTTACCCACCTTCGTCACATACAAACCAAAACATTTTCTAACCAACCCAAACCAAACCAAAACATTTTCTAAACCACTAACATAACCTCATAATTTATTTAATGCAAATATCAATTTGTGTTATATATATATATATATATATATATATATATATATATATATTGTCATAGCCCATTCACACTAGTTTCTATGAAAAACAATACACATGGGAACTATCAACCAAACATAATTTATGTCAAGCATTTACCATCACCACTATGGAAACCTGTTGAAGCATAAATAAACTCATTTCATTTTTAGCATACACCATCACCAATATGGAAAATTTCTAAGGATGAAAAACTACATAACCTATGTTACAACATACACCATCACACAATATGAAAAAGGCTATAACATCATCATACACTCATCATTTCAAGCATGTACCATCAAACATATGGGAAATGCTAAAAACACTGACATAACCAAAACAACCTCTTTGACTCTTCTTCCCTTTGTGGGAGAACTACATTGTCATGAGGCCTTTAAAATAGGGGCTATGTAGGCAGCACTCAGTTGACATGGGGTCTTCTAAGGTTAGCTCGGCCATTAGTTCATTCATCTCCCTAATGGACCAACCATATAACCTTTAACCATGACTTAACCTAGTCAGACCCAATCCATAACCTACCCTCTTCTTCCCTTTTGGGGAGAACTACATTGGCTTGAGGCCCTTAAAATAGGAGCTATGTAGGCAACACTCAGTTGACATGAGGTCTTCTAAGGTTAGCTCGGCCATTCATTCATCCATCTACCTAATGGACCAACTATCTAAACCAGCCCAAAATCATGACCAAACAACCAGCCCTGACACTGTGGAAGTCACTTTGGACCTCTCATGGGGCACATCGGAGATCACATATATCTCCTTAACCACAACAAACAACACTTGAGATCACTTATATCTCAGCCTGACTTGACCAATGACCTTGGAGATCATGACTATCTCCTCAGACCATGACCACTTTTGAGACAACTTTGCCTTGGTTGTTTTGATTGCATATGCTACCTCACAAATAGTTAGCAAATTATACGCACCCTTCACACCTATTGTCAGATCGTGCCCAAGTTGATCCCCAATATTTGTGACTTTTTTGTGTTTTCCAAGAGCACTTCCTATCCTAGATACTTGGAACATGATGACCATTGGAGCTATAGCTTTGATCGATCTAACCTAATCAGCTACCACTAATAAGCTAGGGACTGATTACTTTAATTTTAGTCCTCCTCAACCAATAGAGCTACAAATTTGATCATTTAACCCAATCAACTACCATTAATAAGCTAGGGACTGGTTACTTTGATTTTAGTGCTCCTTGACCTTACCTACGATAATTTGACCTACCTATCAAGTGAAGTGGTATACGCACAATCTCAACTATTGCAGCGTTCACACTCCAACCTCATCCTTACCCATTCACTGCCTATCAAATTGGCACCTGATCTCGGATTACCTTCTCTTGATTCCTACTTTGAGGGGGAATACCTCATCCCATACCTAGGGCAACCTACATCTATTTTTGTCTTGCAGTTCGTTAGAACAAACCACAAGACAAAAAGGGGCAAAATGTAGACACCAATATCGTGTCAACTCCCCTTGGTCCCCTTCTAAATGTCAACACTCCTAACCCACACTTACACACCTTATTAATTTAAAATAAACTACTTATTTGAAATTAATGACCTCACCTTGGACACCTCACCTAGACACCTCGCCTAAACACCTCACCCAAAGACCATTTCTTAACCTATGAGTCATCCTAAGACTAGGTCCTCCAAATCCTAACTACGCATGACCTATTCTCACTCCCTATTAATTCCATAACCAACTCTCATGCCTCATAAACTTGTGTTTTGACTATTCTCCAATGGAAAAAGCACTTGGTGGGTGGAGAAATGGGTAAAGAGCTAAAAATAGCCTTTTTACCCATTCTTTCTCCACTGACATTGGTCAACAATCAGTTGACACCGATGGGATCACTGACATTGGTTACATAACCCAAGATCTAACATTGAGCTACCCCCCCGACCTTCTTGTTAATTGATGTGCACACTCTGAGATGAATCATCAAAATTTGACTATCGCTCTCTTGGCTACCGAAGCTCTACACAAGTCATTCCAGACATTGGATTGAAACACTGTACGAGGACCTCAACATCAGCCACAACAGGAATAAGCATTCTGACACCTCTGGTTCTTCATCTAATAGAGCTAAGTATTCTGTCTCATTTCAGTATTTTAGAATACATTGGTAATTAGTTTCCATTTGATATTTCTAAGAACTATTGAGAGAAACCCGACTTCTTTCGTGGAGAGGCTGAAAAGCCTTCCTCTTATTCTCACCTTCTTTTCACACCTATCCCCACCTTTTCCCTTCCTCAGACCTTATTCACCTTCCCGAAATCCTACACAAAGCTTTTAAACTTCCAAACTCCTCTGTCAACCATAGAAATAACCTGAGACCCGTCCAAGGCCCACTACCCCTACTAACATCGGCAAAAAAATTGACATTGGCGACTATGATAGACTGACTGCAGAGAATAGGTGTTTCCTCCACAGCCAAAGAGGAGCTCCCACAAAGCTTGGATACAGTGTGCACTTAATCCAAGTAACATCTAACCCCTAACCTTTAACCTTAGTTTCTTCCTTCTTCTGAATGCAATTGTAGAAAAATGTAGAGAAACACATTTCAAAAATTAGGGTTGTTAACATCAAAGCATAGGGATACTTGAGTTCCATGGTTAAAAGGTCACATGAACACAATAAAAACTCTTCAACCTTAGAAAGGTATACCTTGGCAATTGTTTCAAGAAGTAAATTCATTATCTTGTTGTTTATTTCTTCCATAAAAATCATCTCTTCTTGAGTTTTGAGGTCTCTTATTCCAACTAGACATTTTTCTTCAAAATTTAAAATGATAAACACATGAGATGATATATCTAAATCATTTAAAATCAAACATTTTTCTTTATCATTATGAAAATATATATTTATGACTTTTTAATCAATATTTGGAAAATATTTTCATCCTTATCTCAATCTCAAAACAAGATAATGTGAAATATCTTAAGGAGATTCCAAATATATCTAAACATAAAGCTTATAAAATCTCATTCATTCAAATTCCCTTAAAATATCATCTCAAAATAGTGGCATAAATTTGAATTAAATGAAACCTAGCCTATGAATCTTCTAAATAAACCAAAGACAATCAAACATAATTATGCATGTATCACATACCACTGAATTCATTGAATTTAAAACCATGACTTGATCTTTACAATTTGTAAAACCCTATTGTAATTCTTACCAAAATTAAATGTCAATTTTTACTCAAGAAATGAGTCCATTTCCAAAATTGTCTTCATTTGTGTCCGAGTATCAAGTTTGATAAAAATATTAACACATGAAAACATATTTCACTCAGATTTACAAGTTATAAAAATTTTAAACCATAACATTATCATGTCTAAAAATGATTTCAAACAAATACAATATTTCTTGAAAAAAACAGAGATTATTTCTATAAATATTTATTCACTCATATTATCCTTTGAATTCCATTCATGAACATCATAACCTTAAAGCATTCACGAATTTCAAACGAAAGGTAACATGCATCTATATCAAATTAATATTATTTTTTAGACAGTATGGATAGATAAAATAGAAATGTTTGAAGGTCCAAATTATCCAATAAAATATAAAACATATCATCTTTAAATAAACTATAGATACTAAAATCTCATTTATATATCATCTTAGTCTTATGTACTTGACAATCACCTATTAGGATTATACCCTTCAGTTCAAGACCTCTGTATTACCTAAAGGATTACATTAGCTATTTCACTATGCCTAATTATTTATCTTATGCTTCAACCCTATTATTTATGATGGCCTAGATCTCTTATACTATATAGAAAGCCTAAAATTTGAAATATATCTTTCACTATCTTTTTTATATTCTCGACATCTTCCTATTTTATTGAATACTTACATCAACATAAGTGTCTAGATTATTATCAACTGTCTAGTCATCAAAATTAATCCAAATTAATATTTCAAAACATATGGGTCCATGTATTTTTCTTATTGAACCCCATCATGATATATTTCCAAATGATGTGGTATAGATACAAATATAAGCCTACTCATTATTCATATAATAAATACCAATCAATCACCTATTCAAGCTCATTCAATCAATTATACAATTAAGTTATACTACCCTATTCTTTCCTATTTTCATATCAGTCATAGGAATAGTCATATTACATGTTTCAAGCACTCAAAAAATATCCCATGAGTAGTATTTATCAATTTATAGGGTATATCATTTTATGCCATTGCATATAGTATATTTTACACTTATTCATGCATAATTTGACACATATGGGATAACTCCATATGTTTGAGGTCCTTGAGTTTAGCTTGACTTCATGAGCCCACTAACCCATTTTTGGCAAGGTACAAGTACCTAAGCTGAAGATATAATTTTTGATCCATATACATTCATATATAGCATGCATGCACAAATAAGACATAAATAAAAAGGTGATAAAAATACAAAAGGATCCAATTGGTCACTTTGAGATATAGTGAATATTATGTAGTAGATATAACCATTGGGATCATAACACTTATGTAAATGTAAGTGTCCCAAGACCAACACAAATGTCTAGGCCTTCAAAAACAATATTTTTAGAATCTAAGAATTGGATATTGATCTTGTCCCTACCTATTTCCACCTTTTCACTTCTCAAATCTTCCTGCACATTTGTAGATAAGCCAATTAATATCTCTTATTCATTTTTATGCTATCAAATTACTATTTTGACTTTACTTTTTATATTTAGCATAACTTAGCATTTTAATTTAGAATATTCATTTATCTAAGTTATCGATTAATTGGACTAATTTAGAATAGTTTTATTTTTCCTTGTGTATAAGTTATTGTAGCCCTTAAATCCTCAAACCACAAATTATAAAATGGGTTAAACATAAACCATAACTTCATCAAGAGTATGCAATCAAAATTCACAATATTTTCAAATCCAAAGTTACACAAAGGCCCTTATATTTCAAAATGATAAAAAATAAGGAATTTGTTTTCACCAAATTTTTAAAAGAGAAAAAATTAATGAGTCCAATAGAAACAATTATTCACACAAAAATAAATTATAATTTTAAACCTTAAATAGTGAAATTCCATTTATATATATGCTCTCAAACTGACATAAATAAACCATATCCTTGAGTCAAAATGACATATATGATTATTTTAAACCTAACTTAAAAATTTATCCACAAAATACCTATGATTTGGTATCTTCAATCAAATTGAGGAAATGAACATCTATTTTAACAATAAGTTTCACCCGTATAAACCTAGAAAGAACACGTTCATACATGTAACTTAGAGTTTTTTAAATTGAAACATATGACCAATATCAAATTCTATACCCAATGTATTTTTCCTATAGACCTTAGACTATTTTAATATTAAACAAGAATTCCAAAAATAAATCATATTATTTGAAAGTAAGATTGACAAAATATGGCTTTCATTGAAAGCTTGGCAAATGTAATTCCAAATGAAATTTCATAACCATTTTTTTCCTAGACCTCAATTCCCATGTCACATTAAATGTGATATAATCTTGATAACTATAATCATTAAATCCAAATAAGCTACATTTTTCTAAAATTCTTGCCAACTTTGTTAGTGTTTAAATTCCCTTAAACATTCAATTATAATTTTCCAACTATGTTTATCTATATCAGACCTATCAATTTTTTCCAACCTTCACCAACTCATGTATTTATATTAAGTGACTCAGACACATCTCAAGGCTATAAATCAAATCTCTATCTCATCTCAATCTCCAAAGTATATTTTCCAAGTGAATTCAAATTGAATTTTTAATGTCCCTAATAGACTTTCCAAAGATATTTATGTTTATTGATACATCCGTGTATTAAATAACACAAGAATAAAACATTGAGGATATTTAGGATGGAACATACATTACATATATTATAGGGTAGGATTTAGGTTTTTCTAAATTTTATTCTAATTAAATTCAAAACCTTTGTTCTCTTTCAAATTCAATTACTAATGATGGTGGATATATATATATACTTATGCACAAATTAAAAAAAAAATTAATCTCTGCATGATATTTGGAAACATTTTCCTTAAGCTTTGTCTTAATGATAATACTCTTACTAGTTTTTGTTCACTTTGGTTATATATATATATATATATATATATATATATATATATATATATATATATATATATATATATATATATATAACCAAAGTGAACAAAAACTAGTAAGAGTATTATCATTAAGACAAAGCTTAAGGAAAATGTTTCCAAATATCATGCATAGATTAATTTTTTTTTTTAATTTGTGCATAAGCTCAATTTTGTCCTTATTCATTATATAACTACCATCATAGTTTATAATGAATTTTGTCAATAATTCTAAGTAGTTCTTAATGATCACAATGTAAACATTATCTTAAAAGTTACATCAAAAAAATATGATAATAAAAAGCAATCAAACAAGTAAATGACAATCAAGATTTCAAAAAAAGTTAGCCTCGCCATGTCATTTTGAGAATTATGGTAAAACAAACTACACACACACACACACACACACACACACACACACACACACACACACACACACACACACACACATACTTACTTAATTTTGGCTAGATCTATAATTAAATCTAGGACACAATAGGCACCCAATCCCTATAAAAAAGAGCTAATAATATTAGGTAGGGTTGAACCATAAACCGTTAATATAAATACTAAAATCAAATGAGGAAAAAAAACTTGAGTAGAGAACCCTACAAGGCTTCCAAAACCAAACAAAGAACAATCCTAAATAAAATATACCACTAAAGACATAAGAAAAAAGTAAATGGGAGACTAAAAGACACACTAAAAACACCTAAACACCTAAACAAAATTAAAATCAAAATGAAGGGCTTATATGCATGTGAAAATTACATGCTAAACTATGAACTTGACTTCTTAAGGCCTGGCTAAGATAACTAACATAGTGAATCGATAATGGGTGGAATTAGGGAATGGGTTGATTGTTCAATAGAATGGAATTTAGAATGATGGGTGGAAAAGGTTGATTAATTCAATACCAAAGGAGTTATACAATGTCATGTTACTTATTATAGAATCTAACTGGGTGTAAATAGAATTCCAAGGTCCCTCGGTATTGATAATGACAAAGAGGTGAAGCTCTTGATCAATACTAGGAATGTCAAAGTGGGAATGGTTTGGTTGAATGACTCAGGGAATACGGATGAATCCATCAAGATGAATATACCTTGTCAATTTCATACACAAACTTGAATGATATATGGTGAGGTTAGTCCTAAGGATGGAAAAAAAGGACGATGAAGGTGACTAGGCAAGAATGGCATTGTATTGATGGCCTCAATTCTAGGGAGGATGATGAGGGGTGTTTAAAGATATAATCCTACTCTTTTATATCATTGAGAGAGTATATAATTAGGTGTGGAATCAATGTAGAATGGAAAACCTCCCTCTTGAGTTTGGTGATAATTTTAGACTGGATGTTGGTGCCAAGACGTGTGACTCTATCTATAGGAAAAAGACTTGCTCTATAGAAATAAGGATGCTCTAGGAAAGTCATCCAAGAAGAAATATGATGCAATGTATAAGCGTAAGATCTTCTCTTTAAGGTGGTATGTGGTAGTAATTTTTATTCTGTAATAATCAAGGTTTTAGGAGTGTTCATGCTCATTACAATAAGGCTTTAGTTATTTTTATTTATTTTTTGAGGTTTTTGTAATGTTTTAATTGAAAGGAAATTTAATTAAGTACTAAAATTAAATGACTAAAAGTAAATAAAAATTAACAGCTAGAAATAGATGAAAGAATGCTTCTTTTTGGTATTTTTCAATTTTATTCCAATGCATTCAAATGTTAATAAAAAAATCTAGCTTAACAATTCAAGTGTTGATTTCTAGATTTCCTAGGTGAAAACCAAATGAAATATTTTTTATGTTTTCATATTATAAATAAATTAATCTATTATGTAAAACAATGTTTCCTAACATTCAAGGAAACAAAAAATAATATTTATATCCTACACATAAATATTGGTATCTAAAGATTATTTTGCATATGTACGCTAAAACTAGATTTTGGTGTTTCCAATGAATGCACACTTAGCTTAAATGATTTGTATTAAATGAAACTAAGTATTTAAATTTTAGTTTTATAATTTTAAAGTTTTAATTTTTTAATGTGTGTTTTATGCACATTAGATAACCTTATGAGGTAGCCTCTAATGTTTTAGGATCAGTGATAAAATATTCACTCCAAGGCATGAGTTACAAGGTATTGGTTTTGTAAACAATCTATTGATGTAGATTTTATTAAAACCATAAAAAATTATGAGGTAACATAGATATTTTTAGGATTGATGAAAATGTATTCACTCCAAGGCATGAGTTATAGGGTATTGGGTTTTATACACAACCTATTGGTGAAAAGTGGTGAGTGAGGTAGATTATTTACCATAGGTTAATTAGAGATGGGTGAATCTAGATATAATTGAAATGGATGGAAGGATGATGGTCCTAACTAAGGTATGTATGAATTAAAAATAAACTCAAAAAGGAGGGAAAGGTAGGGAAATAAAGGAGGCTTGTAGACTACACTAGATGAAAACCTTTCAAGACCAGTTTTTGAACTTAGGTAAGATAATACATCACAAACTGGTATTTGATGTAAGCTATTATAGCACACAAATAATCAAACATAGTTAGGAATCAAAGGGAACCAAAATACAACATAACTAAACACATGAAATCAAATTTTACCATGTTTGTTAGACTGTAATAACACATTTATAAGGGGTATTATGATTTATATGCAAAAGGTATTCAGATCAATTATATATTTATATGAATGACTTTAAATAAAGATAACTTATACACAACCAAAGACTAAGAAACCATAATGATACCACTTCTTACACAATCCATAAGTTAGAGAAGAATAAATATTTACACATCAAGACTAAGGTTGAAGAGTTTCTCTAGAATTTCCTATTAATATCAAGAGACAAAATTATTTTCCATGTGAAATAAGAGGATACACGTATATATAGGCTTGGGATGGGGAAGGCCTCAAATTTCAAGAAAAGTATAATAATATAATTTTAAAAATATAACTTATGCTAATATCATGAAAAAATGCATGTATAAAATTGATCACTCAAAATAGAATTCTTTATCTAAAAAATACAATATATACATGTTAAATAAATCTTGAACTAACAATTCCATCTCAACTAAACCATGAAATAACATATGTATAATTAGATGGTGTTAATGTGGCACTGGTATAAGAATTTAAACTCTGACATAGCATGTGTAGAAGTTGACATGGATGAAATTGAAGTTATAACTATGGATACAACTGAATCAGGTATTAGAATTGATGATTATCCCAAAGTGGATGCTGGTAGTGGGACATAAGATGGCCCAATCTTAGTGTGTACCAATGTATATTTAGGAATCTAAGTAGTCTAATGTGGGGTTGGCATAACTATTATTATTATAGTTACTTGTATAGTTGCTTATAGCTAAATATAAAATGCATGACTCACCTAGAAATCAATCTCTATGGTCTCAAAATCAAGTATAAATCTTTTGAATAATTGAGGAAGCTTGTCCATCAATTTCTTGTGTATATTTAATGCACCTCTAACCCTAGCATATAGTGACTTAGTCCCAATAATTTTATTTCTAAAAAAGTTGACCAACTACATTATCTCATCATTGGTTCTATACACAGTACCTTCAATCTCTACCCTAAAGTTATCCAATGTTGCTTGCAGAAGATTCTCAAAAATGGGCCTGGATATTAGTTACCCTTATGGGTTTCATACTTGAAGGGCTCTTAATTTTTTTTTGGATAGAAATAACTTCCCTCTCCTAGTTGTAAAATTATAGGAATAATGCCCACATCTCTTGATTCCATTCAAGTATATTATTCCTCTTTGTAGCAATGTAATTCTTTACCCAAGCACCCTTGGATGTTGTCACAAATTAAAGTGGGTGTAAGCCTTATTTCTTATTGATTGTCTTATGAAACATAATTTTCTATAAAAACATTTTATTTTATTAAATATCTAAAAAATGTCCCCCTATTTTAGTTGGGAGGTGGCCTTTGAAGACCTTATTGAATTGAATGTATCAAAATGTTTCCTCATTGTCCCCTGTAAATTGTCTACTATATCCTTGGGGGTGTAAATTGTGATCACCTCTATTTATTTATACATAGCTCAAGAAAACTTCTACACATTTATTTTATCACCCTTCCTATTGTGTCTAAAAAAATTTAAGGGTTTTCACTTATCCTATCTAGGTTATAAGGATTCACCTTCCTTCTCTTAGTCAGAGAGAATATATCTTCTCTCTACTCCAGCTCTATTTGTTGGCTTTCAACCATCATAGTTATCTTCTTTACTTTTATTAGAGTGATTATTTTCCTATCAAAATGAAATTTAATTTTATGATTCTCAATTATTAACAAATTGTGTCTCCTTTTTTCATCTTCCTACTAAAATTGCTTGATTCATGAAGGAATATTCAGGGTATTTATTTATTCAGTTTGTTCTACATGTGATGATTATTGAGCTAGTTATACCTTTTGAGAAGCTAAATGGGATGACCCTAGAGGTAGCATAGGTTTTAGGGATCATGTCCATATTATATAAAAATGAGGAATAGATTTCCTCTAGCTAAAAACCTACTTTTATACTGGTGTATCTATGATGTACTTAGACTTCCCTTCTACCTTGAACACTAAAATTATAGGTGTCTCCATCTATGTATCCAATGGGAATTTATATCTTTGTAGATTTCTTGGGAGGGGTGACTTGTGAAAAAAATGAAGGTAGACACTAGGATTTCAAAATTTACCCGTTGGTTTGGACTAAGGGATTGAGGGCTAGTCCCACTAAAGAATTAATAGGTCACTAGAATGTTTACTATATTTTACAAATAGTTGGTAATAGAATTATATGTAACCCTAACATTAATATCAGTTTTGGTCATAGGGTCCATAGTAGTAGGCTAGACTATGGTGGGTAAAATGTGTAGTATTGAAACATCCTAAGGTTGGGTTATTTGAGCAAAAGAATGAAAAGAATATGGCATACTAGTTATAATTAGATAAAGTAAGGAAGTTATCAAAGCATGTGAACCTAAAAAACATACAACCAAAATAGGAATAGTTAGAGTACTAGATATTGTAGTTGGCATTACTATGATATGAGTTGGATGACTTAGATATGTATTCAAGGATGACCCTTGCACTATAGATTAAAATTTGGACTTTACTTCTCTTGTCTTATCTCCCTATCTATCTGATAATAATTTAGTAGCTACCAGTCTATCATCCTTTTGATTGACCTCTTCATATTCTTCTATGAACTTTGTTCCCACTGACTAGGCACTTTCCTCTAATAACCATGCATATTTTGGGTTTGATTTTATGGTCTTATTGATATACCATGACTCCTCAATGTCAATCCTTGATGCCCATTCATCTTTAGTCTTCCATATCTTATCTTCTTCCTCACTATCATAGATTATGATAGGGTCTAATTTTTATGTTCCTCTTCTTTTATTTTCCCTCTCCTTAAGGTATGCTAGTTCTTCCTTGAATTCTACCTTCTAAGGAGAGATAGGTGGGGTCTTAGGCTTCTTTGTATATGTGATTATTATTTTGGTAATAGTAGTGGCAAACACAACTAAAGGTTTAATGGGAGATGGAAGGAGTGTAGTGATGGAAGATGGTAATGGAGTAGAAGGGTTACTCACCATTAGTAGAATGATAATTGGTGATGATGATTTCCTAAGACACTGGGTCATTTCTAATGGTGGTGACAAAGGAAGAGAAGTAATATAAACATGAGATAAGAATGTAAGGAGAGTTACCTACTATGTTATAGTTAGTGGATTCAAAGGTATCATAGAAAATACATTAGCTACTCTACTTGGACTTATAGGCCTTTCTTCCTCAACTCTGTGTTGTGGGGAGGTAGAAACAACTATGTATAGGGTAATTTGGAAGACTCCCCTCCATTTCCTCAATATGAGCTACCCTAGATGGGCTATCTTCTTCTTGTGTTCCTAGTTCTACTTGAGGAAGGGGTTTATATTTGGGTTTTGAAACCCATTTTTACTTCTCAATCCTTTTAACACCTTCTTTGGTGATAATATGATCATGTTAGATCATATGCACCACAATCATGGATATGTAAACTCTATACAACATAATGGCCACCTCAAAATCATCTTCAATATTCATGAAAATGTTTTCATGGTCATAAGCCTAGTTCCCATAATTGATCCTTATTCTCCTTTTATATTTCTTAAGGTGAACCCTGACATTCCCTTTATGGTTTCACTATATGTAGGGAGCCCATGTGAAACTATAATTCATCCTAATTTTCCAAATAATTTTTAGGCATTCCCACATTATGAATTACATTCTAACAATACTAAGAAGGTTAAGATGGATAGTTTTCTTCTTTTATTTCCTTATTTTAGTGTCAACACTCTCCACCAATTGAGAAATAATCTCCTATTCATCAACCTTATATCACACAATCCTTGGTAGGTATAAGGGATGTGACCTAGTACCATATATTCTCATTATTTTTCACTCTAGGTATAATTATTAATCACCCATTTTCTAAATAAATTTATTTATTTAATCAAATAATCTAGGCATATTCTTTTCATAAATATCCTAATAAACCATAGGGCAAAAGGTTTCAATTAGCCTTTTCAAGTTTTTATTAAACCTATGGATATGGAGAATGTTTAATTCATCACATATCTTATTTAAAGGATATTCTATGAATAGTTTCTAGGGTCCCTAAAATGGTGAGTGGACCTTTGTAGTTATAACATCCACTTTGTGTGTCATCATGTAGAAGTTGGCATCCAACAAACTATTATAACATTTAATTCTAAGTGGACTTAATTGATCATTAGCCTTGGTATTAATTAAATAAACAATACTATATTATTCATTACCATAAGGTGAAAACATCATGATAATAAATAATAGAGTTATAATTATTTAATTATTACCAAATTTTAATTAAATGTTTTATCGGGATGGATGGATCTATTACTTTTACAATGGTAACCTCCCTTAGCTTCTTCATTATAAATAGGGTTTTACCCCTATTGTGAAACTAACATGTGAATATGAAATTATTAATCATATTCAATC
This sequence comes from Torreya grandis, assembly GCA_037957365.1. NCBI lineage: Eukaryota > Viridiplantae > Streptophyta > Pinopsida > Cupressales > Taxaceae > Torreya > Torreya grandis. The sequence continues at coordinate 2,814,319 of JARHVA010001668.1, read as the reverse complement.
TCGAAGACTTTTATGAAATTTTATCTAATAAGAAGTGAGAGGTTGAAGAATTATATTGGGTGTAGAGTTAATTTTCTCAATTATTTGAATAATCATCATTGCTGGGTTTTTCACCTCTTTGAAGTTTTCCCACAATAAATTCCTATGTTATGTACATTCTTCTCTGTTCATTTATTTAATTATGCTTTGATATCAATTCCTTTTCTAAATCCTATGCATTGTCTTTTCTATTTTATCATGGAATCAAAGCCTGAGGGAGTTTGAATGATTCACAAGACTATTGATATATTAGAAGGTCCCATTTCAAGAAACATGTATTCAAATTGGTAAAGTTTTTATCAGATTTGTTTAATCTTCTATGGCACTAGCATGCTATTTTTTGGCATGTGTTAATTATAATTCAGTAAAAGATCATTTTTTCCCTAGAAAAACTCAGTTATGGTTATGTCAAAAGCTTAGTTTGGCCGTTTCAAGGAAATTTAGAGCTTTACATGACTTGATTTGGCTTTTTGTAGCTTGTGGAAGCTTCAATGTTACCTCTTTAGTATCATTCTTCTGCTTTTACATCCTTGTAAAATTGGAAAAATTAGAAAAAAATGGTATGAAATTTCAGTTATGAAGGTTTTATTTGCTTAGTTTTGAGGATTGAAGGCTTCCTACAAAGTTTGAAGCCCTGAGAAGGCCATTCCAAGCCTATGGAATTTTTATCTCTCTTCCTTGGATGCTATCATATGGCTTGGAAGAATACTACATCAAATTCTCAACCAAAAATTATATTTTGAGGGTCTATCTATGTTTATCAAACAAAAACTAAAAGATTTCTAAAGTTTCAAATGAAACAGAGGTCTGTAGACTGATATATTAGTAATTAAAACTCTATAGGAGTGTAATTCTTCTTTAGAGCATGATACATATAAGCTTATATTTTATATAGTTGAGTGAACTACATGTAAGCTTATGTTTTATATAGTTGAGTGAAATATTTTTAAAATAATTTATTTATTAAAAAGAAATATTATATTCGACATGGAAGGGGTCCCACTTTAGAGATAGCTATTTACCAAAAAATTAAAATTGGTAATATTTATTTACTATTTTATTTACATGCATAGCAAATATTTTTTTATTATTAAAAATTAGATTAAAAATAATATAAATATAATATAGTGCATTTTTAAACACAAGATTGGTAGATGGGTTGGTGGGCTTTATTTTGCTAAGAGTTTATAGTTTGGGAGGTCTAGTGTTCAAAAAATCCAAAATCAACTTTTCATTTTTGAATTTGGTCAAATTTAGTTTAATTTATTTTTTATTTTTTTGGTTTGTGTGTCAACTCATGTATTCAAAACCCTGGTTGACCTATCAACTTTATTTCGACTTTCAACCTATTAAATGTTTTGATAAATATATACATGAAACTAGTCGATCTCTCAATTTTATCACCTTCTAGACACGTATACATGGTATTTTATATTTTTATTCCTCTTATTATTAATTTTATAAAAAAAATAATAATAATAATGTCTAGGTGATTGTTCTAAGTATGACTCTTTTGACAACTAGTTTAGTACAATTTCATTTCAATTTTTTTGCATTAATTTACATTTAATTAGATTTTTAATTAAATATGCACTTATGATTTACTTTATTTTATATAAAAAGTATAAAAACTCATTAAAAAGGTTATTTTTATTACATTTGTGTATTTTTATGACACTTGTGACACCTTATTTTGTTGTAATCTTTCATAGTTTTTCTTACTTTATATAGCATTAAATTGAACAATTATTACGTATTTACACTTGAAACCTCTTTTTATTATGAAATAAATATAAATCACATTAAAAGGGTTTATTTTATTTACTTTAATTTTTAAAGGGAAGCTATGGCTTCACCTAATTTTATTTTAGATAAATCACAAATGTTTAATGAAAATAACTATAATATATGGAAAATTTGTGTCAAAGTTGAATTTAAGGTGTCTAAGTTATAGAATATTATCATTGGGATTGAAAAAGGACCTTATAGATGACATATGACCCTTGATCTTACCAATGTATTTCAATAAAAATTACAAGAAACTATGTTCATTATCTTGCAGAGTGTTAAGGATGAATTTTTTCTCCACATTGATAATCAGGAGTCTCATAACAATGCTTGAAAACTCCTTGATTCTATGCACGATGGCACTCATCTCTCAAAAATCATTAAGTTAATCCTTTAATTATGTACTACACCTATGAAAAGTGATGAAAAAGTTGTGAATTTTCTTTTTAAAATTAAAAATATAAAATCTTAGTTAGATGGTTGTAATTGTAATTTAATTCAGGATTATTTAATTTATTTTATCATTCAATTAAAAATCATGAAAATTTTATAAATTTCATTTCAATTTTGAATTCTAAGTATCAAACTAAGCAATATATCCCTAACCTTACCACCTTGCCTACTCTTATGATTCAAGAAGAGCAAGTTATTACCAATTTTGATTCTAAAGAGAATTCCACTTAGGCACTTCTTATTTTAAACAATATTTTTTATAATAATCAAAACCATAAATCTAACATTAATCCTACTTCTGGCTCAAATGGGAACAATAAATCTTGTAATAAGAATCATAAACCTAAGTTTAATATAAATTGCAATCTGTGTGGTAAATTTGGTCATAGGAGGGAAAACTGTAATAAAAAAGGATATAGTTAATAATCAAACTTATAAAAATAAAAAATGGAATAAATCTAATCAAAATAAATAGAACAATAAAAACCCTAATCAAGATAACAATCAGGATCAAAATGTTGTCACTTTATAGTTTACTTTATTTTGCCTCAAATAAAAATGAATGAATTTTAGATAGCGATGCATCATACCATATGACTTTCTTATCTAATATTTTGTGTGATTGTATAGATATATCTTAAATAATTTAATTAGGAGATATTTTTTATAAGAAACTAAATAAGGAAAAATAAAGTTATGAAATATTGTTATTAATGATGTTTCCTATGTAACTAAGCATAAAAAGAATTTGTTATCTTGTTTTCAGCTTAAAATGATAATTTAATTGTAACATTTCTTAAATATAGATAGTTCATTAGAATAGATCTAGTTCTTTGATTGCTGAAGGGGTTTAAAATAATAGTTTATATATTTTCTCTCTTTCTACATATTTGTTTACATCATAGTAAGAATGAATCTCAATTATGACATGAAGTATTAGGACATATTAATTTTATAAGTTTACATGATATGTATACAAATAATATTTTTGTTAATACTTCCTTCTATCCCTTCTTATCATGAAACTTGTGAGAGTTTCTTACGTGGTAAGCAACATACTAACCCCTTTCACAAGAATCATGATGTGAATTCGTCACATCCTTTAGAATTGATTCATAGAGATTTTGTAAGACCTCTTGAAATTATCTCTCTTAATTATTATTTTTATTATGTTATTTTTATTGATTATTACACTAGAAATATTTGGTCATATTTCATTAAAAAAGAAAAGTTGATATATTGTCTAAATTCAAAGAATTAAAAGCTAGTGTTGAAAATGCATATGATTTTTTTTTCAAATATTAAAAACTGATAATGGTGGTGAATATGTTAGCAAAGATTTTGATTATTTTTACATTAATTATGGTATTCAAATGTAAATAACAAATCCTTATTCCCCTCATCAAAATGGTATTGTTTAAAGAAAAAACCACACCATTATTGAGATGATTAGAAAAATGTTGCATTATACAAATGTTCCTCCTAATTTTTGTGGGCCGAAGCCATGAATACTACTATGCATATTTTGAATAGAATATCTACTTAGTTTTTTCATTTTTATACATCAAAAATATATGTATTCTCATAACATTTCATTTACTTTGATAAAACTATTATGTTTTTACTTTAGAGATACTAACTATATTGATAGTGTCTCATCTATATTGTATTCATTAGTAAAATAATTTAGTTTGAATCTTGAAAAATGTTTATTATAATTATATTGTAATAGATATATTTGTCTTAGATGAGAAATCAAATAAAATATATAGATATTATGTTTATTTTCAATTCTTATGAGCTAACATGGAAATACATTATATGCATAACATCATGCTTAATTTGACAAAATAATCATGTTTAGTTATTACATTTAGTAAAAATATTGTGCTCAGTAAGTTTAGATCTTTTGTGTTTTAATGATTTCATTTTATTATTGAGTCAATTTCATGCTAATATGCTTAGATACTCTCATTTTATTGTTTTATAATTTTATTACTTATGTTAACATCATTATATGCTTCATTTGATAATAAGATATGCTATGAAATGAAAAGTGTAAATGGACTTTGTATTTTTGGCTCTTCATCATTTACTTTACTAAGTATTCTATTCATACATCTTTTAATTTATTTATTTCAGTCACATATCTGTTTGATTGGATGAAGGAATTTCACTCTAAAATTATCAATATTTCATCCATGATATGTTATACCTCAATCTTTTGTTGAAGCATATTAAACTTATAAAGTTTTGATAAAACTCAAATGATAAAATGAGTTATTGCTAATAAGATATCTAATGTTTAAAACTTAGTATCATATTATTAGTAAATTATTGTCTGTGCATCACACAATAGTTGTGGATGTTCATCTTATCAATATTGTAGACGTCCAATAATGAATTGCATATAATAATTTATGTTTTTCACTAACTTTGTAATCAAAGAAGTAAACTTGTTTGCCTACAAAATGACTTGATTGTTTAAATTTTTTTTACCATATAAAAACATATGTCATATTTTTATGTATTTGGTCATTATTATTATAACTATATTATGATATCATGAATATATTTATACATGTGTTTAAGTTTTTTATAAGTTCACAATACCAATGAACTAAACATATTGAATTTCATATGCATTTTATCTGAGAAAAAATCCTCATTGGTGATATTGATCTGAATTTTTGTCCTATAAATGAAAAAATGGTAGATATCTTCACAAAACCACTTGGTGCTAATAAGTTCTATCAATTTCATGCAATGCTAGGACTCTCAAAGTTTCTATTGAGAGGGAGTGTGCATGATAATGCCACTTCCTAACGTTCATATGTTTCTTCTTATTCTCTATACTTCTTATCAATTTTAAAACATTTTAAAATTCTTGTGAAATTTATGTAATTAGAAAGCTCATGTGGAAGTTTTACTTTTGACCCCAATATAGAAAATCATACTTTTTAATGAGATCCTTATGTTATAAAGGCTCCAAATATGCATAGATGATTATTCAAGAGAAACTATGAGATGCAATCTCATGATCATGCTATCTTAAACTTACTTTTGAGTAGTTTATGGATTATATTTCTTTTTATTTTAAAAGGTGATGTTTGGCATGATGAAATTTTTATTAAATCCTTCAATTGTGTATATATTATAATTTATTTTTTTGAGGTGACTATGACATTTACCCCCACTTAGCATTACAGGGGAGTGTTAGAACATTTAATTCTATGTGGGCTTAATTGACCCTTAGTCTTGGTATTAATTAAATAAACAATAATATATTATTTATTAACACAAGGTGTAAACCTCGTGATAATAAATAATAGAGTTATAATTATTTAATTATTACTAAATTTTAATTAAAATATTTTATCGGGATGGATAGAATCATTACTTTTACAATGGTCACCTCTCTTGATGTTTTCATTATAAATAGGGTTTTACCCCTATTGTGAAACCAATCCATGAATATGAAATTATTAATAATATTCAATCTCAAATAGTTTTTTAAAATTTCATCTAAGAAGAAGTGAGAGGTTGAAAAATTATATTGGGTACAGAGTTAAGTTTCTCAATTATTTGAATAATCATCATTGGTGGGTTTTTTCCCTCTTTGATGTTTTCTCATGGTAAATTCATGTGATATGTATATTCATTTGTCTTAATTTATTCAATTATGATTTACTATCAATTCCTCTTATAGATATTATGCATTGGTTTTTCTATTTTATGAAAAACTTCTAAGATTGTCGATTCTAAGAATCAAGTTGGAGGTAATGATCTCTCCAAATTATATGACCTACTTAGATGTCAAAATCAAGTCCATTAAAGGGACCCATATATCATTAACATATGAAATGGTTAAAAAACCATATATCCTATTCAAAAGGTCCATCACAATTCTTACCCTTGGCCTAAAGACAACAATAGGAATGGCAAAGGTGGGGCCCTGGACTATGAAATTTCTTGGGTTATTGGCCCATTCTTAAAACTTACTACTAACATTGTTGATAAACCATATATTGATCATATATTTCTTGTAAGACATCTCAAGCATTGAAATTCTATATAACTTATCAAAGGTATTACCGCCAATATATGTTTCAGTGTTTTTCGTAGTCTAAAGTGTAGTGTATTTCTATAAATTATTATAACCCTACTAGATTTTACAAGAATAAGATATTTTTTATTTATTTTTTTAAACCAATTACACAAATTCAACTAACAGATTTCATCACTATGAAACGTAAAAATAGTGATCTTTAACTAAATATATTGGTTTCATCTAACCATATAAAGGTATATAGCTAATCTATTTAGATAATGATCAAAATCATAATATAAATATCAAGAATAGGTACAATGTTGATTACAAAAATGAAGACTATATTTAATTCATACAAGTATTATTAAAAAAAATTCCATAGCTAATACGATATTATAGTCAACTGTTGTGATTGTACATAGGAATAAAAAGTACAATTTGATCATAATTGAAGTCTTAATAATAAAATATAGTGATACAAGCTCCACAAAGCATGCGAGTCTCAATGAACTCATAATATCCAAAAGTAATCTTAAATGTATCCTCTATTGTAATACTATTGAAGGGAGAGAGAGCATCATCTGAGTGATTTTCCACACCAACCATGGACCTTTGATCCCTTGCATAATCTCCTAACTAAGGAATATCCCTCCCTTCATGGATGGGTAGATAATGACAACATAAAAATACAAAGTTACAAACTAGAACTTGTGTGATGTAAGATCACTAATACATGATTTATATCATAAATAAACATGTTCTACCATGATATCATACAAATATTTAAACTAAATCAAATAAATGAAATGACAATGTTTAACTATAAACATTACTTTAGAAAAAGTTTTCATATAGTTATTAATCTCGTAGATCAACCAATTTCATACACACCACTCTATTAGATTACACTTTATTTGTGTATTAGTGACACTATTTAAGTAAATGGAATCCATCTCACTTATTTAGGGCCATTAATATGAGATTATTTATATATATTTAAAAATATATCAAATACATTCATTTAGTCTATCAAATGCAATGTAATTAATCCAAAACATCTAATTTATTATTGTATAATAAACAAATTTCAAAACAATCCTCAATAAAATCATACCATCTGAGTAAGAAATATATCTAGACATCAAGTTACTGAATATTAACATGTAACTCTAAATCTTATGTTATTCATCCACATAATAACATTTACCAACTTATTATTTTATGTTCTAATACAAATAGTACCTTAATAAGCTTATTCAATTTATAATAACATTATTATTATTTGTATTTACATCTCAAATACCTCATATTTCAATGCTTCTTCAAACCATTAACATATAACAAAAGCACCCATGTTTATTTGCTATGGCATATAGTGGTCTTAAGTATTGAACAAAATATAAATATATATAAATTGTATATTAGATTTAGATTTGTATTTCTATCATCAAATCACGAGTATTCCATATATTCATACACACATTCAATTACTTATATATATATATATATATATATATATATATATATATATATATATATATATATATATATATATATATATATATATATATATATATATTTCAATTTATAATAACATTATTATTATTTGTATTTACATCTCAAATACCTCATATTTCAATGCTTCTTCAAACCATTAACATATAACAAAAGCACCCATGTTTATTTGCTATGGCATATAATGGTCTTAAGTATTGAACAGAATGTAAATATATATAAATTGTATATTAGATTTAGATTTTTATTTCTATCATCAAATCACAAGTATTCCATATATTCATACACACATTCAATTACTTTATATATATATATATATATATATATATATATATATATATATATATATATAATGAATGAATGAATTCAATATCTAGTTTAAATATATTTTGTATATGGTCTACCCTAGATAGACAAAGTCTATGTCCATTTTCTATAAGTACAACGTATATATGTATAATTCAAACTTAGTGTTATAACTAACTCCTTCAAATTCATAAGCAAACACTTAAATGTGGTGTTTTTCACTATGTTTTATTTCTTTATAATCAATATTCCAAAAATTCATGTAACAAAATATGAACAGTCATAAATATAAATTAGTCAACCATACCCTATAGCTCATATCGAATATAGTCTATTATTGACACATTTAACTAAATTTATATATAAGCATAGATGAATATAATTGAGTATAAGATTATGCAAAATACTTATGAGAATCACATATAATTATGTATCTAATTAAATAATTAGTCACATTTAATAATATATATGGATTTCATTATATGAGATGTATTTCAATGTCACACAATCATATATTAACATAGCCATCCTTATTCAAACATAATTAAATATAAAATGAGTATATGTATATATGCTTCCTTAGACTTTAAGTGTTTAAGCTATGTCCTTACTATAAAAAACAAAACACATATTATAGGTTTTAACACAATAAAAACTCAACAATAAAGTAAGTATAGAATCCTTAAAACTGAGTTTCACATGTATATATATACATTAATATATTCACATTAATGGTTCATCTATTAGAGACCTATAAATTTTATGAATATACCCATGTATATGTATATTATATTTGGTTAAATTTAAATTCAAATTTCATGAATGAAATAAGAAAAAACTTGTGTTATAACTGCCTAACTACTCTTAAATTTATTCGTTATAACCCTATACATATAGTTCTACCCTAGTCTAGGTTTGTTCAATACAAAAACTTCAAGTAATTTAATATACAACTAAGCCAATACCTATATATATATATATATATATATATATATATATATATATATATATATATATAGGTATTGGCTTAGTTGTATATTAAATTAGTTGAAGTTTTTGTATTGAACAAACCTAGACTAGGGTAGCACTATATGTATAGGGTTATAACGAATAAATTCAAGAGTAGTTAGGTAGTTTATATATATATATATATAACAAATGCTTAAACTTAGTTTATAAAATTTGAGTTTTACCCTGTCTACCCAAACAAGCCCTAGTCTAATTAATATAACTACAAACTTTCCAAGGTAAACTTTCACAAAGGAAGTATGAATAAAACTTATTACAAGATTGAGTTAAAATTGACACCCAAATTTATATTATAACTCGACCATTCACAATTTTCCCTAGATATTAATGTCAGAGTTTTCTACCCTTAAATTCTTATTCTCATTTAAATATTTTTCAACAAATAAATTTATATATCATAATTCTATTAATGATTTTTTTTACTAGGGTTTGTTTAGTCATAAGCTTGGTTTTGTGGATGGCTGAGCCATTTGCAATACCAAGATTATACCCTAGTTTTCAACATCCCCAAAATAATAAAACATGATCCTTAACCTTTAAAATTTCCATTATTTTAACTCATACTAAACTAGTATGAAATTTAATCATAGAACTGACCTAGTAATGAAGTTCACAGTATGGCGAATGGTAAATGTTTCTCCTAGTTTCCTCAAACCCTTTGTTTCTCCATTGTATGTCATCTTGTGTCATGTCCTCCCTATCATCTCCTCCTCTCATTTTATTTTCATGCATGCTTAATTCATGCTAACAAATCTCTCCATTTTCTCTACCATAATATCTTGTACTCATTATGATCTCAGCGAAGAAATCTTTGCATGAAAAACTTAACTCACATTATATTGATTATAACTAAGTTTTTTTTTTCCATGAAAAAACAAAAAATGAAGTCTTTGTTTAGCATAATGACTTGATAACATAAGTCAATTCCCACTAATCAAACCCTAATCTCTAACCTTCCAAGCAATAAAATAATCCATTTTATTTACTATGCAAATCAATGAACTAATTGATTACATAATAAACATTATAACATTGATTTCACAAAATTTAAACATACATGGCAATTTCCATAACAATATTAACAATGACTAGGCACAAAAGACTTCACCAATAATCATTAATCAATATCACTATTGTTAGAGATAATAATAATTTAAATATTATAACATTACAACTCAAACCAACAATATTGACTTAGCACCAAATGTCATTTAAACATTAACATTTTGTTAACCATTATGACCATGCCTATCAATTTTAACCACACATTGCTAACTATCTAAAGTTAGTAGTCTACTATTCACAAATAGCTAAGTTCCTTTTTATTGGTAATGTATTTGTTAAAACAAGACATTGATTTTTCACATATATATCTATCCATAAATAGCTATAAAGCATACTAAAAACATTCATGGATTCTAACTTCTCATTATAACAACATCATACATGAGATAAGATAAGTATGACAACATAAATGTAACACACAACCATATTCAATCACAAAAATCATGATTATAACTGAAATCAAATATTAGCTATCAAATCAAGTAATGAATATAAAAAAATATTATCTATTTATGGCGTGTTTGGGTTTCTAGTCTTCAATCTATAATCCCCCAACACCTCCATCTACACCACCCTCTTTGATGATGCTCTCCCTCCATTATGGTCTAAGGGATGGATCTATCTTGCATCCACCTCACAATAGATAAAGGTAGTTAGCTTGAAATAATATAAAATCCATATTATGCTATTGTAATGAAATAAAATAAACATGATCATTATGTACACAACACACAAGTATAGCTAACTCCAAATTTAACAATCATTTAAATTAAGCAACATATAACTATCCATAAATTAGCATATGAAATACAGCTTCACTAAAATAGTAATTAACTAAACAATAACCAAATATACACTAATAAATAGGTTATTAGGTCTAGAGAGGAAATTGGGATTTGACATCCTTCCTCCCTAAAAAGGGTCATCATCCTAATGACACTTATTCAAATATAAGTTCTAATATTTAAACATTATTTAGAAAAAAATAAATAATATCCAACAACATATTAAGTAAACAAATCTTTAAATAGACTAAACAACTCATCATAATCCTCCCTAGTGGAACTATGTTTAGAATATTGGTCTCACTAGACCTTTCATTATGACACTTATTTATTACACAAACTAAGTTTATGAGTGTTAATTATTCTGATTGGTTCTATTGTAAACACCCCAGGATCCAAAACCTATAAAGATTTCCAATCCAAAATATGTGAAGGATAAATAGTATACTTTTTAAGATAGGACACATGGAAAATATTATGCAAAACAAATAAAGAAGGTGTCAATGTAAGCCTATATGCTACAGGGTTGATCACTACTAGAAACTCAAAAGGTCCCCCATATCTAGGTGAAAGTTTTGTTGACTTCTAAAATTTAATCAAGATTTGTTCAGGTTTAACCTATAAAAATACTTTTTCACCAACAAAAAATTATCTTGTTATTTTTAGATCAACATAACTCTTATTTCTATCATTGGCCTTGGCTAACCTCTGTCTGATTTTTCTAACTTAGTCTTCCATTTCCACAAGTATTTGAGGTCTAAAGACCACCCTGTCATCTAACCTATTCTAATTGATTGGTGTTTTATACCCTTCCATATAATGTCTCAAATAGAGCCATATTAAATATTTATTGGTATGAATTATTATAAGAAAACTTAACCAATGGAAGGTACTCTTCCCAACTATATTACTGATCCATACAATACATTTGAAGGAGATCTTCTAAAACTTAGTTAACCCTCTCTATTTGTCCATCTATTTTCGGTGATATGTAGTGCTAAAATTTAATTATGTACCTAGAGCTGAATTCAAAGTCAATCAAAATCTATAAGTCATTCTCAGATTTTGATCAAAAATGATCTTTTCTATAAATCCATGTAATCAGTACACTTTTTTCATGAATCTCTTCTCAAGCATAGGTGCATCATCTATTAATTTATTCGGTGTGATGTGAGCTACTTGATTAATTTGTCAACTACAACCAAGATCATATCATGTCAGTTATATGATAATGGAAACTCTTAGACAAAGTCCATACTAATCACCTTCCACTTCCATTCTAATAGATCATGAGGATATATTAATCCTATTGAATGCACATGTTCATCTTTCACATGCTGAAATTCCAAACAACAAGATACAAAATATGTTGCATACTTCTCAATCCTTGTCTATAAATAGAGATGTCTTAGTTTAGCCATGAGCTTGGTTACACTAGGATGTCCTGAATATAGGGCATTGTGTAATTCCTTTAGTACCATGATCCTCAAATTCTCTCTATTAGGCACATACATCCTACTATTTTACCTTAAAATACCATCTCTCTCCAACTTTAATCCTTTATACATGGGATTTTGAGCATTCTTTGACAATGCTTTTTTAACCTGGTCATAGAATTCATCTCCTGACAATAATTTAATTACCTGATCATGAAAAGTAATTTTGTTATTATCCAAGGCTATTATGTACCTTCTACAACTTAGGGCATCTACAACTCTATTTTCCTTTCCCTTGATATAATTAATATCAAAATTGTAATTAGTTAATAAAGATAATGAATGTCTCTAATGTGTATTTAGTTTTGGTTGGGTGAAGATGTACTTGAGTCCCAAGTTATCAATCTTGAGCTCAAATGGTTTTCATAATAGATAATGCCTCCAAACTTGTAAGGCATACATTATTGCAGCAAATTTTAGATCATGAGGGGCATAATTCACCTCATAAGGCTTTAATTTTATTGACTCCTATGCTACAACTAAACCATTTTACATAATAACTCCTCCAAATCATCCCCAAATGCATCTGTAATCACTGAGATTTAACCATTAAGATCAGGAAATTTTAGCACAAGTGCTAAATAAGCCTCTTTTTTATCTCTTGAAAGGCTTTCTTGAACTTGTTTGATTGGATAAAACTCTAAATCTTCTACTAAAGAGAGGTAATTGGATTAGCTATCTTTGAAAAAATTGAAACAAAATTCTTATAATAGCCTGCTAATCCCATAAAACTCCTTACCTCATGTATATTTTTAGGCATTGGCCATTCTATTATGGCTATTATCTTTGTTAGATCAACTAAAATTCCATTTGTAGAGATAATGTTTCTCAAATATTGCACTTTATTTTGGAAAAATTCACACTTGGACAACTTACCATATAATTTATGCTTCCACAAACACTAAAAAATCAATTATAGATGTTGAAGATGTTCTTCCTCATCCTTAGAATATATGAGGATGTCATCCAAAAAAACTAACATAAAGCAATCTAGATAATCCCTGAACACACTATTCATGAGATTCATAAATGTTGTTAGAGTATTTGTTAATTCAAAAGGTAACACTATGAACTCATAGTGCCCATACCGAGTCTAAATGTTATTTTCAAAATATCTTCATCTCAAATTCTTGAATGATGATACCTTTCTCTAAGATCAATCTTAGAAAACATTATTTCCCCTCACATCTAATCAAAGATACCATCAATGTGAGATAACAAATATCTATTCTTGATTTTTGTTTTGTTCAACATCCTATAATCAATACACAAGTGAAGAGTGCCATCCTTCTTCTTGAAAAACATCACTGTTTCACCCCATGGTGACATAATTGGTCAAATAAACCCTTTTGATAATAACTCCTAAAGTTGAGCTTTCAACTCAACCAATTTGGTAGTTTCCATCTTGTATGGTGCCTTGGATTGTGGTTTAGATCTAGGTATGATATCAATCGATAAATCAAACTCATTTTTGAGTGGTAATTATTCAAGAAACACATCCTAAAAGTTTCTAATAAAAGGATAATCCTCAATGGATGGTTCTTTAAATTCATCCATCTAATTTATTTTAAAAATAAATGCTTTGCATCCTTTCCTCTAAGCCCTATGGAGTTGAATTATTGAAATTTTCCTAAGCTTCAATTCTATTTTCTCACCTTAAAGCTATGTCTGATTTCCAAAATCATCTTGACACTCTACCTTTTTTAGATAGCAAATAAACCTTAAATTTATGCTCCACAAGCCAATTAACTCCTAAGATCACATCATATGACCCTAATAGTGTAGCATATAGATCCACTATAGTAATGAATTTAGGTAACTTAATCTTAGCTTCCACTAGACACTTATCAACCTTGACCTTTGACTCATTCCCATACTGTACTGACCATGCATTTTCTATAACTCTAGCTTTTATAGACAACTTATTAAGAATTCTAGGATCAATAAAACATTATGTAGCCCTAGTGTCAATAAAAATAGAAACTAGATGATTAAACAAAATACCTAATAGTTTAATAAGAGAAGCTTAGAATTTAGCTTGATGATTATCAATAGCTATATGAATTTATTGTTGAAAAATTCCCTGTTGAGAAGCAAAACCCTTATTCTTTCCATCTGATTTACCTGAGTACACTCTTAAGTGTAATGGTCACCTCCAAAAATGAAATAACCTCTAGGTGGCCCTTTTTTATTAGATTGTTGTTTTCCCTTTAAACTATTTCCAAGTTTTTTATTATATAAGATAATGTTGAACTTAGCATTTTGGCTCTTAAACTGGCTCTTAGAGTCTCCACTCCTCTTCTAATTATTCTTTTCAAAAGTCATTTTAAGACCTCTAAACTTTTTCTTAAACTTTTATTTAACTTGGGAAAGATATTTCAACTTATACTCCTATTTGACTACCTTCTTGAACACTTAATCCATGGTAGATGGCCCATGCACATCCACCTCACAACTAATTTTGGGTTGTAATCCCATAATGAATTTCTTGAATCTGAACCTCTCATATGTCTTATATTAAGGTACATACTTCAGGAGATTGGTGAATTTATCTCAATATTCATTCACATATATGTATCCTTACTTAAGGTTCTAAAAATATATTGCATTCTGATTAAAATATAGTTTTGGAAGCCACTGTGACCTAAACAATGTCACAAACTATTCCTAAGTGGTGGTGGTAGAGTCAAGGTTTATCTTGAGCTTCTTATTTTCCCACCAAGTTGATATTTCTCCAACAAGCTGATATGCTCCCCAAACTACTTTTGTGACTTAATATTAATTTTGAATCTCAAAATATTTATCCATCTCTATCATCCATGCTTTACTCCATCTCCCAAAATGGTTTAATCTTACTTGGATAAGTTCACCTTTTTCATATCTCGTGCCAACTTTGTACCTAATCGAGATCTCACATTTTGTGGCACTTCTTCATGCCTATGCTCTTGAGTAATATCCTTTTCATTAGGGTGCTCTTTAGGTTATTTATAAACATTTTCCTCAACATTACCATGTACTCATGCTCTAGGGTTGTGATTCAGTCTATAGTTTCATACATGGCTTCAAGGATATGATCCAACTTCACAGCTTGCTCAATACAAAAATGATTTAGATCCACTATAGGGTTGGTTTTTGAATTACCCTCACCTCCAAGTCTAGTATGCACCATTCTTATTCCTTATTAATAGGATAATATGTTTATGTTAGCAAATAAATTAAGTCCTAGAGTTTGAGTCTCAGCTCTGATACCATAATGTAATAACCCCACTGGATTTTACTAGGATAAGATTTTTTTTTTTAAATCAATTACACAAATTCAACTAATAAATTTAATCACTATAAAACCTACAAAGATTTATCTTTAACTAAATACATTAGTTTCAACTAACCATATAAAGGTATATAGCTAATATATTTATCTAATGATCACAATCATAATATCAATATCAAGAATAGGTACAATGTTGATTACATAAATCAAGATTTTGTTTAATTCATACAAGTATTATTACTAGTTTATCCATGAATGATACAATATTACAACCAATTGTTGTAATTATACATAGGAATAAAAAGTACAATTTTATCATAATTAAAGTTTTAATAATAAAATACAATGATACAAGTTCCATGGAGAATGTGAATCTCAATAAACTTGTAATATCCAAAAGTAATCTCACTTGTAGTCTCTAGTGTGGTATTGTTGAGGGGATGGAGAGCATCATCTAAGTGATTTTCCACACTAAACATTAACCATAAATACCTCGCACAATCTCCCAACTAAGGAATGATCCTCCCTTCATGGATGAGTAGATAATGATAGTGCAAGAATCTAAAGCGACAAACTAAAACCCTGTATTGTAAGATAACTAATACATGATGTATATCATAAATAAACTCATTCTAACATGACATCATACAAACATGTGAACTAAATAAAACATATAAAATCATAATGTTTAACTATAAACACTACTTTGGCCAAAGTTTTCATATAGTTATTGATCTCATCGATCAGTCAATTTCATATACACCATTCAATCAAATTACACTTTATCTGCATATTAGTGACACTAATTAAGTGGAATCTATCTCACTTATTTAGATTAATTAATATGATATTAGTTTTGTATATTTAAAAACATTAAAACTAGTAGATTCATTAAGAATATTCCCTACAAGCAGATAAATATGTACTAAATAAGGAAATATCAAATACATTCATTTATTTCATCAATTGCAATGAAATGAATCTAAAAAATATAATTTATTATTTCATAATAGATAGATTTCAAAATAGTCCTCAATAAAATCATATTTTTGAGGTAAGAAATATATATAGACTTCAAGTTACCAACCATTAACATGTAACTCGAAATCTTATGATATTTGTCCACATAATAACATTTACCAGCTTATTATTTTATGTCTTGATACAAATAGTATTTTAACAAGATTATTCAATTTCTATAAACATTATTATTTGTATTTAAATCTCAAATACCTCATAATTTAATTCTTCTTCAAACCATTAACATATAACAACAACACCAATATTTATTTGTTATATCATATAATGGTTATAAGTATTGAACAGAATGTATATATCTATATATGGTATATTAGATTTATATTTTTAGTTCTATTAGAAAATCACAAGTATTCCATATATTCATACACACGTTCAATTACTTAGTTATATATTTATAATGAATTAAGTCAATAACCAATTTACATAAACTTTATATAAGGTATACCATAGATAAACAAAGTCCCTATCTATTTCCTATAAATATCACGTATATATGTCTAATTTAGACTTAAAATTATAACTAACTCCTTTAGATTCATAAGAAAACACTTAACTATGGTGTTTTTCACCATGTTCTATTTCATAATAACCAATAGTCCAAAAATTCACATAACAAAATATGCAAATTCATATATACAACTCACTCAACCATATCCTACAACTCATATTGAATATAGTCTATTATAGACACATTTAACTACATTTATGTATAAGTATAGATGAATATAATTGAGTATAATATTATATTTAATACTTATGAACATCACATATAATTATATATCTAATCAAATACGCAGCCACATCTACTTTTGTGTGTGTGTGTGTGTGTGTGTGTGTGTGTGTGTGTGTGTGTGTGTGTGTGTGTGTGTGTGTGTGTGTGTGTGTATATGAATATGAATTTTGTTATATGAGAAGATGTATTTCAATATCACATAGTCATATATTAATACAACTAGCCTTATTCAAACATAATTGAATATAAAATGAGTATATGTATTTATGCTTCCTCAGACTTTAAGTGTTCAACTCATGTCCTCATTAGAAAAAATAAAACACATACTATAGGTTTCAACACAATAAAAACTTGATGATAAATTTAAGTATAGAATCCTTAAACCTGAGTTTCATATGTATATATATTTATACATTAATATATTCACATTATCAACTCATCTATTAGAGATTTGTATAATGTCTGAATATACCCTTGTATGTGTATATTATATATGGTTAAATCTAAATTCAAATCTCTTAAATATGTATATTATATGGTATAACTGCCTAACTACTCTTGAATTTATTCATTATAAACCTATACATATAGTTGTGCCATAGTCTAGGTTTGTTCAATACAAAAATTCAACCAATTTAATATATAACTAAGCTAATGCCTATATAAATATAAAAGGAATGGCTTAAACTTAGTTTAGAAAATTTGAGTTTTACTCTATCTACCCAGATGATCCCTAGTATGGTTAATATTACATAAAGACATGATCTGTTATATACCTACAAACTATCCAAGGTAAACTTACACAAAGGAAGAATGAATGAAAATTATTACAATACTAAGTTAAAATCGACACCCAAATTTATATTATAACTCAACCATACACAAATTTTCCCTAGACATTATTGGCAAAGTTTTCTACCCTTAAAGTTTTATTCCCATCTAACTCTTTTTCAACAAACAAATTTTTATATCATAATTCTATTAATGATTTTTTTTAGAAATATAAAATAAAATTCATATCTGTATACTAGGTTTGTTGAGTCATAAGCCTGGTTTTGTGTATGGTTGAGCCATTTGCAGTACCAAGCTTATACCCTAGTTTTTAACATCCCCAAAACAATAAAACAAGGCCCTTAGCCTTTAAAAGCTCCATTGTTTTAACTCATACTAAACAAGTATGAAATTTAATCATAGAACTAACCTAGTAATGAAGTTCACAATATGGTGAATGGAAAAAAATTCTCCCAATTTCCTCAAACCCTTTGTTTCCCCTTCATCTATTGTCTCATGATGTGTCTTTCCTAGCATCTCCTCCTCTCATTTTATCTGCTTACATGCTTAATTCATGTTAATAGATTTTCCACTTTATCTGCCATAATCTCTTGTGTTCATTATGATCTTAGTTAATAAATATTCACATAAAATACTTTATTTATAGTATAATGATTAGAACTAAGTGTTTTCTCCATGAAAAAATAAAAAATAAAGTCTTTCTTTAGGATAATGACCTGATAAACCAAGTCAACTCCCACTAATCAAAACCTAATCTCAAACCTTCCAAGTAATAAAATAATCCATTTTATTTACTATTCAAATCAATGAACTCATCTATTACATATTAAACATTATCACATTGATTTGACAATAGTTAAACATACATGGCAATTTCCATAATAATATTAACAATGACTAGGCATAAAAGAATTCACCAATAATCATTAATCAATATCATTATTTTTAGAGATAATAATGATTTAAATATTATATCATTTCAATTCCAACTAAAAATATTGACTTAGCACCAAAGGTCATTTAAACATTAACATTCTACTAACCATTATGATCATGCCTTTCAATTTTAACCACACATTGCTAACTATCTAAAGTTAACGATCTAGTATTCACAAATAAGTAAGTTCCTTTTCATTAGCAATGCATTTTTTAAAACAAGACATTGATTTTTCACATATATATCTATCTATAGACAACTGGGAGACATACTACATACATTCATGGATTTGAACTTCTTGTTATATCAACATCATACATGAGATAAACTAAGTACAACAACATAAATGTAACACACAACCATATGAAATCACAATAAACATTATGATAGCTAAAATGAAATATTAGCTATAAAATCAATAAATCAATATAAAATCATATTATCTATTTGTGGTGTGTGCAAGTTTTTGGTCTTCAATCTGGCATCCCCCAATACCTCCATCTACACCACCCTCTCTGATGATGCCTTCCCTCTATCATAGCCTGAGGGATGTATCTCTCTTGCATCCACCTCAAAAAAATAAATTTAGCCCTAAATAATATAAAATCCATATTATACTACTATACCAAACTAAAATAAACGTGATCATCATGTACACAACACACAAGTATAACTAACTCCACAATTAATAATCATGTAAATTAACCAACATATATTTGTCCATAAATTAACATATGAAATCTAGCTTAACCAAAATAGAAATTAACCCAACAATAACCAAAAATCCACTAATAAATAGGTTATTAGGTCTAGAGAGGAAATCGAGATGTGATAAAAAAAAATCATTCATAAATAAATAAAACAATAGGCCTATGCATGGCATTACCTTAGGATTTATCGTTGCATTGTGGAGACCCATTTATTTGATTGTCAGTGGATCATCTATGTATCTATATGTGAATATGGACAAATTAACATCAACTATGTCAGGCTTCGTAGCCTCAACCAGGATAAATAATGCTTAAATTCATAGTTCAGACCTACTAAATCAAAGGTTATATCTATAAATTTGGACATCTCTAAAATAAAGTAGTAAAGGGAACTAGAATTTGAATCATGGCTGCCATTGAATCTCTGGTTTGAAAATCCATTGCTCTATGAAAAGTCCAAAAATTCTTCATCAGAAGAGATCTCTAGATTTGTAGTGTGCACTTGGATGTTTGAAATCAATGTATTTAACTCTATTTATCAATTTTAAATATGTGGATTTAGTGGTGTTTAATTTGAGAATTCAATGCATCTATTCATTGCTTCATATAAATTAATGGCTGAAATAACTTTGGCTATTTTTACCTACCTAGTCTTTTCATTTGAAATTCATAAAAAATTGATGTGGCCTTTTTAATTCCATGTGGATTTTTCTAAATGTTCTTGGATTCTTAGTCATCTTATTATGAAAAATGTCTCTTTTCTAATATGTTAGACTTAGCAGTGGTGTCTTTGATGTTTGCTTATGTGTCTCTATAAGACATATGTTTGTATGTCATTTTTCCACTAATGAATAAGGTATGATCTATTTTAATTTGATTTCTAGGGTTGTAGGTCAGTGGGATAATGATAAGTGTTTATCTCTCAACAGTCTACTGGTCTGGAGGTTACCCATATAAAGGTTCATGATGGATCACCTCTAGGTTAGTAGGATGGTGACACATAGTCAATTTTCACTACTCCATTTACCTAGTATCACCTATACAAAATGCTCTATTGACATCAACTCTGGGTTAGCAGGACGGTGACATGTGGATAGCTCTCACTATTCCACTTTCACAAGATCATACATGTAAAATACTTTATTGTTATCACCTTCTAGAGGTTGTGATGAATTATGATTTCAACTTAGAGTTATATATGAGTATAAATATGTCACATGTTAAGGGTGGAATCCAGGATGGTTTGGGAAAAACCTAAGTAAGAAATAACCTATTCAAAAAATACAACAAAGGCAAAGAACCCACTAAACAACATAACATGTCAATCTGGTTAGCAATTTAAAACCCTGAATTAAACCATGTACATAAGCATTTAAATAAAACCAAAGGTGAATAGTAAATCATATGGTATGTCTTAAACATAAATTTTATTCCTTTTATCTTTGAAAACACCCTACAATAAACTCAAAAGAACATGTGGATTGTGTTAAGTAAATAACTAAAAACTAAGATAGTTAAGAAAATTTATTAATCATTAGAAAAATTCCTTAAACTCATGTTTTTAAAACTTTGTCATCATAAAATTATACTTAATAATACCTCAAAATGATGTTCATTAATATTGGACCCCAATTTGAAAATTATAAAATGGTGTGTGTGTGTGTGTGTGTGTGTGTGTGAGGGCACAACACAATCTAGTGGTGGATCAATAGGGAGAAAAGTAGTTGTTTACCTTATATGGATCATATATTACATGAATATATACCTACTTGAGATGGATGTATTTATGTTGAATCTAACTTAAGGTGGTTAGGATCAAAATAAAACTTAAAAAATAAAGGGTAAGGCAAAAAATAAAGTTTGTGAATCAAAATAGGATGAAACCTTTCTAAAATTAATCTTGAATTAGGGGTTAGATAAGTATTCTAAAAATTAATTCTTGTTACAAGTTACTATTACCACATAGCTAGTCAAACATAATTAATAATCCAAGGAAACAAGAATATAGTGAAACTTAGTGCACATAATCAAATTTGGTTGTGTTTGTAAGATTGTAATTACACATCTACAAAGAGATATTATGATTATTACACACAAAGCATTCAAATTAGATACTAATCAATAAGAATAACTATATTAAAATAACACTCTACAAAACTCAAAAACTAAAATACCAAAATAATGGAACTTCTTTAATGACTCACAAATTTGGAGAAAAATAAGATTTGTACATCAAGACAAAATGTAGAAAAACCTATAGGATTTCTTATTTATCTCAATATCCAAAATTTTCCTTCCTTTGGAATCATGAGGATATAAGTATATACAATCTTTTGATGGGAATGTCTTATCTCTTAGGCAAAGTCTAAAATTACATTATCTAAAAATCAACTATATGTCAAAATCCATGCATGATGTGCATGTATACAATACAATCATGAAAATAGTCTTCCATCCAAATAACTCTCAAATAAAAAAGTAGTACCACTAAAAATAAACATAATTTAGAAATGCATATATACCCAAAATACGTATAGTGTCAATATGACACCACCTTGAGGTGTAGAATGCACAGTAGAAGCTCAAGTTATAGCTATTATAGTTGTAACTAGAATTATAACTAGAGTGAGTAATGGTCCTGGTGGCACCATCACAGTAATTGGAGGCATTTCATGAGCTATGGTATCCACAAAACTATTTTAATTGTTTATTGTTATCACTATATAAAAAGTGGGTAGTGGCACATAAGTAGGCCTAGTCTATGTTTGCACTAATGTGTACCTTGGGACATAAGGTTGATTACCTTAGAGATGTCTTGATGGTATTATTTCATTAACAATATATTGCTTCACTTCATCCATCTATATGTACAAGGTGTGACTAGCCTAGAAATCAATATTGATGGTTTCAAAATCAAGAAGAGGTCTCTTGAATAATTGTGGAATCTTATCCATTAATTTTTCATGCAACACCATTGTAGTGTTGACTTATACATAAAAAAATTCAATCCCTGTGACCCTTCCCTTTTCAAAATCTATTAATTGCATTATCTCTTCATTGTTATTATAAATAATTACCTCAATTTCAGCTCAAAATCTATCAGTTTCATCTTTGAGAAAACCTTCAAAAATGGGTTTGATAACTAACACCTTGAGAGGAGTATTTACAATTGCCACTCTCATATATTTTAAAATAGAGATGACCCTCACTTCTTGATTAAAAAATTCATGCACTAAAGCTTTCATCTCTCATTTCCAATCAAGCAATTTATCTCTATTTGAGGTCATGTGACTTTGCACCCATGCAAATTCTAGTACAATTATTAAATTCAAATGGGTATAGGCTATGTTCCTTGTAGCTTACCTAAAAAAATTAAGCATGCATTTTTGTATATTTGATTTTATTTTACAATTTGGACACATATCGCCATTTATATTGAGATTCAACCTTTCCAAACCTTATTGCATCAAGAATGTTGTATAGCTTATTCACTACACTTTACACATTATCTATAATTTCCCTAGGAGCTTGAATGATATTTACATGTTGGAGTTTCTACCTAAATTGGTCATATCTCCTAAAAATTTTATTTATTACCCCTTTAGTAGAATATATAAAAATATAGTGATCCTCCCTATATTCATCATTCAGGTTGAGATTTCTCTTATTTGTTAGAGATAAAATATCCTCTCTTTGCTCTAGTTCAACAATTTCCCCTTCTACCACCATAGTTTTCATTTTAACCTTACTCAATGTATTCATTTTCTTATCAAAATAGAATCCCATTTTTGGCTTCTTAGTTATTATTAAATCATGTATGCATGCTTCCTCTTATTGCAACCTTTGACTCCATGAGGGGACCTACACTATATCTTGTGATTATGCTTGCTTTGTGGATGTACGAGTAGAATAAGGATATTTACGTAGATGACACATTAAAATTACAATAGGATGGTTTATATGGGGTGGTATAGACAATTATGGGAAGGAATGTATTTCCTCCATCCAGTGACCTTCTTCTAGATTGTGTATCAATAATATATTTTGTCTTGCATGGTTTCATATGCACTAAAATCGTGAACATGTATATTGAGGTGGCTTGGTCAAATGGAATACCTAATCATGTGGATAACCTGGGAGGTGTATCTTATGTATAAAAAATGTAAATATCCACCAAATTTTCAAAATTTACCTATTTATATGGATCTATAGGCCAAGGGTTAGTCTAACTAAAAAAGGAATAAATTAGAAGGGTATTAAGTAGGTTATGGATATAAATTATGACTGATGTATGAGTAAACCTAGTAGTGATATCAATGCCATGGGAATCCTTAGTAGGCTTAAAAATAGGAGTAAAATCCCAAATTATAAAACCTTGGGCTATAATATGCAAAACTAGCATTTTAGATGCCTAGGACTTATTTGTCGAGCTTAAATAATGCAAAGAATGAGTGGTCAATATTTTAGTTATGGTAACTAAATAAATTACCAAATAAGAAAGGACCTAGGTACTCACATTTATGGAGGAAACTAGGGGAAATTCATTTCTACATTTATTTCTATTGTATCTTGAGATGGAGAGCTAGGTTGTGTAGTTGGCAATGATCCCTGATCTAGGACTTATTATTTAATTTCTTTCTTATTTTTTGTCTCTCCTTCCTTGTCTATTAATAAATAAATTACAATTGAGTCAACCTTCCCTTTCTTAACCTTCTCAATATCTCTAAATATCTTTATTTCCTTAACTTTAGTTTCTTCTTCATCTTCATTTGTTTCCTTAAAAGGTTCAATCCCCTTAGGTTTTGTGTCTTCTTCAGATAATAATTCCTCTTCTTCATCATCTTAAATTTAAATAGGTTTTGATCTAGTAGTCACCCTATCCTCTTCTTATTTTTAAATTTTCATTCACTCTTCCTTAGGCTCCCCCTCATACTCCTTATACATAGGGGCTCATTTAACAAATAAGCCTTTATAAGGCTCTTTTCTTATTATATAACCTTAGGAGACATAGAAGGAGTTCTAAGACTATTTTGATAGATATTTAGAGGTTTATAGGATGAGTAATCAATGGTCATGAAGTGGATGGAATGGAAGATTAATGGGTCACAATCATGGAAGGTGGAGATGAAGTGGGAATGGATACAGTCATGGGTAGAGAAACATTGATAGGAACTTGATCCAAAAATGAAAGGGGGATTACTTGTTTCATTATGGCTAATGGATGTAGGGGTGTGAAATATAATGGGCCTATAGATCTTATAAAACCTATAGACCTCTCTATAATAGGTGTAGGTGGGGGAGAAGTAACAATAGTTGAAGACATGGGGAGGGCTTAGGTAAAAGCAAATCTATCCCGAGAATCTACTTCCCTTAATGGTCATGTTTCTTCATATTCACTACTTTCCTTTTTTTCCCATGTCCAAGAAGGAGACCATGGATTGGTGCAGAAGTCCATTGCTCTCTATATAATCTCTTGGAATCCTCCAATGTGATTATAGGATCATATTAGATCCTCTAAGATACTATCATTGATATGCTAACATTATGCATCTTGATAACATCCTCATTATCGTCCTAAACATTCATAAATATAAAATCATGGATATATGATTCATGCCTATAAGGAATATTAAACTTTTTCTCATATTTATTTAAAAGTTATTTAACATTATTCATAAGGTCCTTGTACCTGAAAGGTGCCATCTTTAAACTATAATGCATTCTAATTTTACTTAAAGAGATGAGGTTATATCATCTTATATATTGTATGTGTATGATGTTTAGGGGTATTGGGTGTAGATCTCCTTGTCTAACATCCCTAAATTATATGTCTACACTATCTTCCAATTGTATAGTAATTTCTTATTTTAAGACTTTGGTTGGAGCAAGACATGGAAAACATAGAGTTTGTGTTGTGGTGCACTATATCTTGATTATGGTGCACTCTGGGTAGAACTAATAGTCACCTATTTTATTGAGAGTTTTCTTAATATGGTCTGACACCCAAGGCATATTTTAACCATATATGGCCTGATATACCATGGGGTAGAATGTATCTAATAGCTTCTTAATTATTTTTAAACTTGTACACATGAATAATGTTAAACTCATCACAAAATCTATTTTTTTGGGTATTTTTTAGAAGGCTCCCATGGTTTTATGAAGGATGAATGCACTATGGTAGTTATGGAATCTACCACATACAACATTATTTAAAACTTTCTATCAGGTAGCTTGCCTAAACTATTAATGTGATACCTCAAGTTGAAACTGATAATTTCACCTAGGTCAATGATTTTGGTTGAGCTTAGAATGATGTCTATCAATGGGACCCATATCTCTTGGACATAAGAAATGTTAGGGAAACCATATAGTCAGTTTAATATAACCATGGATATTCTTACACCTAGTTTGAAAGATGTTATGGGGACAAAATAAAATAGGCCTCTAATTTTAAATTTATTTAGGTTATAAACCCACTATTATAACTTAATAGGGACCAAGTTTACAAGTAACCAGGAATTGACCATAACCTATCCATAGGTGATCTTGGGGGTAAGAAGTATATAATACTTATCGAAGGCATTATAGTCTATGTAAGACACAATGGTAGTATTGAGCCTATGGTGAAATATTTCCTCTATAATTTTCCCATTTAAAAATAAATCAAAGATAAAGTCAATGTAGGGTTTTACCTCTGGTTGTACCCTAGATTTATATAGGCCTACTACCATGATAGCCAATTGGTCATCTCTATATCTCTACATGAAGAGAGATAATTGGCATTCCACCATGTATAGATCTATAATAGTTGAATAATGTTTAAACTTATGTTTTAATGTTGTTAAATCAAACATTATGTATGTCTATTCAGTTGTGCCTACAATAAAATATGCGAAAGGAGTTTGATATGAGGAGGAAATTTGAAAAAATTTAGGAATTTTGTGTTATATGAAAGTTTGAAGTCTTTGAGTCATTGTGGAACTTGAATTCATGATGTGCACAAGAGAGATAGAAGTCAATATGATTAAATCTTACTTTATAAGTAAATATATTGATTTAAATTCATTTTCTCTATGAATTAAACGTATTAAGTTACCAATTTGTGTGAATTAATGGCAATAATATCTTGTTTTCCATTCCCCATCTACTTTTCTTATTTGAATTTTGATTTTACAATACCAAATTTAGCATGATCTATCACCATGCATCTTATTTTCCCTATTCTTAGGTGCCTTATCATCTTAGTATGATAGGCGTCCCTTTTTCATGCTTTTACATCTGGATTTCATGTCTTTACATTTGCATGTTAGTTTAGAGATGTGGTTATGTATCATTGTCCATTAGTGATCGAATTATGACTCTTTGTACTTTTTTTTATTTTGGCCATGAACTTCTAAGATAATGACACTTGGAGATATCTCAAGGATCCACTTGTCTAAAGTATGAAACTCTTTATCATACATTGTGTAGGTTATGGGTTGGCAAGATTATAACACATGGATAAATCTCACTAATCTAAATAAATTCTTTAGATTTTTATTTTATACCTTGTGTATGTTAGACAATGAATTAACAAGATGAAGACACATCAACAACTCTCACTGCTTTACTTGCCCATATGGCTTTATGACTTATATTTTTCTACTCAGGCTCAAGGTTAATGGGATGATGACACATGGATGGATCTCACTACTCTTATCACTTGGATGACTTCATGACTTGTAATTTTTTGCCTAGGATCTAAGTTAATAATATGATGATACATGGATAGATTTACTAATTCACTCATTCAAATGACCTCATGACTTGTATTTTTCTTTTTGGGCTTCAAGCTAATAGGATAATGACGCATGGATGACTCTCATTGGTCCACTTCCCCAGATGACTTCATGACTTATAATTTTCTACTTGGGCTCTAGGTTAATAGGATGATGAAACGTGGATGGATATCACTACTTTGGTCATCTAGATGACTTCATGACTTGTAATTTTCCATTTAGGCTCGAGGTTAATAGGATGATGATACATGGATATCTCTCATTGCTCTAGAAAATAAAAATATTTTAGAATTTTAATAAGTACAAGATAGTTGTGGAAGGGTGAGATAATTCCACTTGTCATAATCTCAGTAACCTGAATAGAATAAATGCTTAATTAGTCACCTAAGGCCATAAATGAGGGAGATTGTGCCATACAGGATGATCAAGTGAGCCCTAAAATACTCCAGGAATGTCATGTAACAAACTAGGTGCAAAATAACCTACATAAGAGAAAAACCAAGTAAATATAATTTAGAACATAACATCATTAGTCTCATTAGTCTATTAAATAAAAACATAATATTGAGTACACATTTTAAAAGTAGAGAAGAGAATAAAAGTTGATAAATAATTCATGAACAATGTCCAAGCTTTGATTTTATCCCTTTTGGAGGTTTTGAAATAAAATTATACTTTGAAAAAAATCTTAGGATTTTGCATACTTGATTAATATTATAATTCATAAGGTTGATATGGACCATGAATAAATATGTCTTCATAATGATGGGTCCTTATTTTAATTTTGAGAATGGGGTGTGTTGTGGAAAAATAAATGGTGACTTAGTGGGGAAATTCTCTAGAGTTTTTGAGAACCCATAATCTCAATTAATGCATCATAAAATAAGTTTAGTCCTAAAAAGGAAATAATACGTAGAATACTCAACTAAAAGAAGCTCCAACATCCTCATGAAACATACTAACCCTTTTCATTCTTAGGATATGTATGTGAAATTGTGTGAAATTTATTTCTCCCTCATTATGAAATTTTTGACAGAGAACTAGATAGACATTGCATGTTTCATGTTGATTCCTAATTTTATAAAAATAACAATAATGGAAGCATGGGAATTGAACTACTACCAGTTAAGTGTCCACAGTCTCAATAGAGATACCTTTGATTCCACTCTAAGCCTTGATCTACTACCATCCATGTGTCCATATCCTCAATAGAGATTACTTGATTTACCCTTCCTCCATAAGTTTATATGTTTTTTTTTAAAACATAGATGGAAGAAGGGTTAGGAATCACCATTGGCTAGGTGTATGTCTATGAAAACTTATTCTTTCAATATGTCCCTAATAGTATGCATCCATTTCAATTTTTATTATCTCTTATCCATGTTTTACCATGTAACAATGTAGTTAATCTTTAGAAATGAAATTTATTTCTAAAATTTGCATGAGTATATCAAAGAAAACTCAAAGGCCTAGTGAACTTAATCAATCTAGATTTGAACTTAATTTTAGTCATAACACATACCTCAATTCCATAACTTCAAGTAATACAAAAACAAATCCTGGTGGATTCTAATTGTGCACTTCTTAAATGATCCCATTTTTTTTGGTTGGTCTTTCATAATTATAGAATAATAAATTGATTGAATTTTTCTATAGTTTTAAGAATACTAATCTAGAAAGTGATAATACTAACTATGAAAGCAAATGCAAAAAATAGGAAACTAATCTAAGAAAATAATAAAGATTAACATAGGAAAGTAGGAAACCTAATCTACTCATATTTATACATTTACACTCATAATCATTCAAAAGAATCTCCATTTGGAGCAACTATGAAATATTGTTTCAAAAAATTTATATTAATAGGAAAGGCAATGTCATTACCTTGGAGATCCTTTAGATGAAATGCATTATTACTTAGTATTTTAGATATTTGATACAGTCTAATCCATAAAGGAGTGAACTTAGCATGCTACCATTTCTTTTCATGTGTCTTATCCCATAAAATTTATTTTAGATATTTTTTGAAACCACTTTTTGGCAATGTCTTGGTTTTTGTTGAAACTATAAAGTGTTTCAGTTCTTGCATCTTCCATCTAGACTGTGTCAAGTAGTTTGAAATAGATTATTTCATCTCCTCCCATATACTCTTGCATGAAATGGTAATTTGGTATCTCAATATTGATAGGAAAAAATAGTTTTTATCCATACACTAGTAGGAAAGGTGAAGCTTGGAGGGCTTACTTATGCCTTTTTTAATCTACCCATAGTGTATCTTCAACAATAGGTGTCATTCTCTAGGTTTTTGTTGTATCGATTTATTTATGGAATTTATTATATTATTATTAGTTGAATTAGATACCCCATTCCATTAGGGGTAATAATTTGATGAAAACTTGATGGTAATCTCATGATTGTAGGCTCAATCAATAAATTCTATAGATTGAAAGGAAGGACCATTGTCACAAACAAATGAAATTGGAGTGTCAAACTTGGTCAATATGTTCTCTTATAGAAACCTAATCACATCCTATGCTCTAAATTTATTTATGGCCACAAATTTTTTCTATCTATTACAATAATCAGTGGTTGTTAGGACAAAATTATGCCATGTTGAAGAATTTGGGTTGATCACCACAATAAATTCAAGGCCCTATTGAGCATAGTGCACCCCTTAGGGACTAGTTGTAAAGGCATAACATAAATTACATATTTTTTTCCAAACACCTATCATTCATGACATGTCCTAACATGATTATGGGCATATTTGAAAATTATAAGCCATTAATACCCTAGTTTTATGATTTTATGAGTTTTTATGTTGTCTGAGGGATGTCCACTATCTATTTTTTGATGTAATTAATTCAATATGTATGTGGATTCATATTTTGAGATACACATCAAATAGATGCCTCCATACTGATCTGGTATCATGTAATGGGTTTATTTGAGCATAAGATCTCATCTCTATTCTCTCTTCAACTTAAGGGGAAATATACTTATAGTAAGTAGTGGATGATATGGGCATACCAATCACTATTTGATACTTGTGTCTCATTGATATAGTCAATATGAATGTTTAGATATGTCTCAGTCATGAGTTGGATGATTATTTGTCCTTGCACTATCTTGTATGGTTTTATTTTGAGGTCAAATTCCTATAGTTTTGCCATCTAGCTACCTGTATTTCACTTAATTCATTTTGGGTAAGCATGAGCTTGATGGTTGGATCTTTGACAATGGAATATGTCTTGTTCCTAAGAATATAATGTCTAAACTTATTTATAAATTTGATTAGTTCATAGATTTATTTATCAATAATTGAATACTTCAACTATGAATCTTTTAAGTTAGTGCTCATGAAGGCAATAAGATGTTCATTATCATTCACATTTTGAATGAGTACTATTACTATAGTATGTTCTAAAACAAATGAATAAAGGAAGAAATCCTTAGTAAAGTTTGATTTGATCAAAACTAGAGATTTAAAAATAGTAATTTTGATATCCTAAAAATCTCTATTGGATTTAGTTATCTATTTTGTTTTAGCATCTTGTTTCAACATGGCATTCAGTAGCTTAACAATCTCTGCAAATTTAGAAATAAATTTCCTCAAAAAGTTTATCTTTAAAAATAAATACTTTGATTATTTTTTGTTGTTAGGATTTTTTAAATTATAAATGACATGGATTCATTCTAGTTTAATGGATTTCCCATCTTTAGTAATGGCATGGCCTAATAGTTTATCTTAAGTAACTCTAAATATTCTCTGTTTAGATTGAGTGATACTCAATATCTCCTACATCTGTTCAATACCTTTTGTATATGATCTTCATGATTAGCTCTATTATTTAAAAACACTATAATTTAATCCATGTAGATGATGATGCACTTGCCAACTAGTCATTGAAAGGTGAAGTCCATAGCTCGTTGGAAGGTTGATCCTACATTAATTATGCCAAAAGTCATATTTTTATATGCAAAAGTCCCCTAATTGGTGGTGAAAGAAGTATTCATTAAATCCTCTACTTATACTAACACTTTATTATAGCATGATAATCCCTCAAAAAAGGACATCATCTCAGATCTACTAACAATATAGATTAACCCATCTAAGGAGGTCAAATGATAGTTATCCTTTTTGATGTTTGGTTCTAGTTTTTGAAGCTGACATATCTTGATTTCTCCATTATTCTTCCTAAAAGTCACTAGGTTAGCTACCCAAGTGGAATTCCCAATTGAAAAGACAATCTTAATTTCTAATATCTTTTGTACTTATGTCTGAATGAGGGGATCTAAATATTAATTTGTTGGCCTCTATCATTGTCTAAAGGGCTTGTGTTTTAGATTTAATGGGATAGTATGTCTAATTACCCTGGGGTCAAAGATATTTATATATTCATATTTTTAATTTATCACATATTTATATCCTATCATTATAACCTTCAACATGTATTTCTCACTTTCAGTACAACTCAGGCCAATGTTTACATATTGAGGGTGTTGGTCAATCCCCAAGTTTTCTTTAATGAAATCATATACAGTCGTTTTAAATTGTTTCTACTTTTTAGGTTATAAATCCATGTCAAAATCTCATTATATGAGACCATTACCATGGGTAGTGTTTCTCTTTTATCTTTAAGATGCCATCTTCTCCCAAGCCTTTTGAATTTATAGGTTCAACATTAATTATATCTATTATCTAGGATTAGAAGGCCTATAAATTTTCATAAAGTGTATGATATATTGATCATCATAAGATACTTAGAATTTCTCTAGGTTGTCTGGGACAGAGGAGCAAGGAACTAGATCTACATAAAACTTTTTTAATCTTTTTTTTCTAGAGTGGTGCCAAGTTGGTAGCTGAAGTTGCTAGTGAACTAGCCATGTGGTTTTCTTCTCTTGGAATAGTTCTGATTTGAATGCTTTGAAGGATTTGATTATATATCATTATTTATGTTTTTAATTATTTAAAATAAGTAAGTTACATTGATATCTCTTTTTAATCTAGTTAATAACTAGCTTTAAATCACCAAATATTTGTAATTGCTTGACATTATGTTTTAGTTTGAACTATAAGTTGAGCATCAAATCTTCATACTCAACTCAGTTGTTGGTGAAATGGAATAAAATTCTATATGCATCAAGATATTGTTTCCCATCTAGGGTGATAAAAATTATACCAACACCATAACCTTGCTTTGATCTTTCACTATCAAAGTGTAGAGTATATAATCAAGAAGGACCCTTAAAATCTTGTTTGTGGGGTTCATGTTTTCTATTGAATGTGTATGCACATGCATGTGAAGATGAAAATTCAACATTCTAATTCATTTCCTTATATTTGGTAATCATGTACTTTATATTTGGTTCTTGATCTACTTGAATCTGATTGGCTACCCCCTTCCAAGGTAGCCACATATGTGAGAAGTATGTTGCCATATATCCATTCAATGTCTTCAAATAATCATGACTCGATAGAAAGACATAGGATTCAATAATTTTAATGACAATAATGTCTATATATTATTGTACACATGAATATGAGGTAATCTAAATTTGTATATTTGTCAAATCCTCAATGCATGGTACAGAAGACTTGTCTAGTTTTAGGACCACTCTTTTAGATTAATCTAGGGTCAAAACTAGTTTCTTAAATATAGCTGTGGGAATCACATTGGTTAAGTCACATGAGTCAACCAAATAGTTATGAACATTCTTATCAAACATTTTTATGGTTTAAAAAAAATGTGTTACCTCAAGCTTATCCTTTTAAACAATCACATTGGTATGAGAAGCTTTGGATTTCTCAATGGATGGTATTTAAGTCAAGGCTTTGATCAGTAGTGTTCTTTATTTAGTAATCTAATCTACCTCATGAATACTAATATTTACCTTGATATTATTCATATATTCAATTATATTATACCTTAATTTATTCTATGGATCTATACTTTTTAATAGATCATTCCTTTTTTGAGGAGGTAGATTATTGTTTGACTTAGGATCTAGAGGAGTAGTAGCATTATTTTTTGGAGGTGTCAAAGTATTAATAGGTTTATTATTATTAAAGTTTTAATTTTTCCTGTAAAACTACTAAAAGGCATGGATTTCATCTATATTATCCTCACATTCATTCTCATCTTCCACTAAGAATGGAAAGTCATATATTTTAAAGACCATTGTTGGAAGGACCTAGATTAGTATAAGAAGATGACTCTAGATAATTTGTAAATATTTATTGCATGTCCATTTCATTTTATAAGATCTAAAAGGTGATGCATAACTCTATACAATCTAGTTCACTATATTTTTTTACATTATGGACTTGTCACTAATTAGGAAGTGTTGCTTCCAATATTTTTATCTCAAACACCTTGTTAGGTGGATGTTGTTTAGTGGTGTTTCCATATCTATTGAAATGTCTATTATACATTTTATATGAAAAAATTATATTACTATTATACCCATTGGTGTTTCCCATTCACTTTTGCATGCTCAAGAACTCATTGTTTAACTTCTACACCATTCTTTGGATAACATCAAAAAAAAATTAGAATCAGAAGTAGTCCCTAATGTAGTAGTAGTATTGATTAGTATCAAATACTAACTTTGATTTTATTTATTAGATGTATATATGGGATTATTCAGGAAGTTAATATGTTGGTTAGGTAGATCATGGGCCAAAGGCAATTGGGTATACACCTAGTTTTGATTTTGAGCCACATTTGGTATGGGGTTAAGAGAAATAAAATTAGGACCAATATTAGGTGAATCCAAGACTTGTAATTAAGGGTTAAAATACTAGTCTATGTTAATATCCTTATCATAGGCCAGTGTAAATGTAGTAATATTAAGTTCTCAGTGGAAAAAAATAGCTATCATGGAATCCAAAGCATTCTTGTACATTTCAAGGGTTAAAACCTCATTGGGTTTATATTTAGTATTAATTCAAATATACATATTTTAGAACTTTATGTTCAATGTGATAATTGGTTAATTATGTTATATCCTCATGCTTTTAAAGTGGTTGTATATGACACTTGGTCTAGTGACCTATCTAAATAGTGCCAAAAAGTGTTTTGACACTATTTATAAGATGTAATCAATTTTTTTGGAATATTAAAGAACCAGTCAAAAGTAGAATATTACAAGGTAAAAGGGAAGTGTCTATATGCCACATATTTCTGAGATACATTTAATATCCCTAAATCATTATTTAAAACCTTTATTTTCTCTAAGGTGTTCATACCTCCCAAGGGAGAAAAGGAAGGAATATAATTTTCAATATTTCTAGGCAAATAATGTACATCTCTAGGGATAGAAATGGAAAAGCCAAATGACTAATCTAGGGCCATTGTACATGAAGGAAGATAGACTATTATGATTTGGAATAAGGATCAGTATCGGGGTCCTTTTAAGATATCTCTATCTAACATAACTTTCTATGGATCTCCAAGGGTAAAAATAGAAGACCATATCTGAGGTGAACCTTGTTAGTCTTTTGGGTATATCCAATACAAATCAATTGATATTTTTAAAGGAATGAAAAAGTTTCCCTCCTAGTTCTAAATAATTAGTGTTGATATGGGTTATATACACACCAAGTAACCTTATGAAGTAGCCTCTAATATTTTAGGATTAGTGACAAAAGATTCACTCCAAGGCATGAGTTGAAGGGAATTATGTTTTGTAAATAACCTAGTGGTATAAAAATGGTGAGTGGATTAGTTATTTGCCATGGATGGATAGGATATGATGTGAGTCTAGACCTACTTGAGATTGATGGATTGATGGTGAAAATAATCTAAGGTGGGTAGGATCAAAATAAAACTTAAGAAGGAAATAAAGGTAAGGTAGAAAAGAAGGCTTATGAATAAAAATAGAATGAAATCTTTCTAAACTAGACCTTGAACTAAGGGTTGACAAGTAGTTTGAGAAAAAATGCTTGTTTCAAGTTATTACTACCACATAGCTAGTCAAACATAGTTAAGATTCTAAGGAAACAAGAATACATTGAAGCTTAGTGCACATAATCAAAGGTTATTGTATTTGTAATATTGTAATTACATATATACAAAGGGATATTATGATTATTACACACAAAATATTTAAATTTTATACTACCTAATATGAATAATTGTATGAAATAAAACTTCTACACAACCCGAAGACTAAAATACTAAAATAATATAACTTATTTAATGACTCACAAAAGTGGATATGAATAATATTTTCACATCAAGATAAAATGCACAACAACCTATATGAATTATTATTTATCTCATTAACCAAAATTATCCTCCCTTTGGAATTGGGAGGATTCAAGTATATATAATCTTGGGATGGGGATGCCTCATATCTCAAAAAAAAAGTCTAAAATTACATTGTCTAACAATAGACTATATGTCAAAATTCATGCATGGTGTTCATGTATACAATAAAATCATAAACAATAGTCTTCTATCCAAAACACTCTCTAATACAAAATAAACCCACTAAAAATAGACTTAAGTTATAATTTAGACTTGCAGATATACCCAAAATAAATATAGTGTTGATGTGGCACTGCCTAGAGGTGGAGCATGCAAAGTAGAATCTTAATTTTTCAGTGTTGTATTTTCAACTAAAACTATGACTAGAATGAGAAATGGTACTTATGGAACTATCATGATAATTTAATGTGTTGTATGATTTGTGTTAGCCATAAAATTGGTTGAAGTAGTCATCATTATCACTTCATCAAAAGTGGGGAGTGGCACATAAGTAGGTCCATTCTAGGTTTTCACTAATGTGTACCTTGGGACTTGAGGCTGAATTCTTTATGGAGGTGATAATGGTGTTATTAAAGAAGCATTAGATTGATTCACTACCTCCATCTATAGGTACAAGGCATGACTAACCTATAAATCCATATTAATGTTTTAAAATCAAGAAGAACTCTCTTGAATAACTATGGGATCATATCCATCAAGTTGTTATGTAGCACCATTGTAGCCTTGACTTCCACATACAGTGTGTCATTTTATGTGACCCTCCCATTTTCTAAATCTGTCATATGCATGATCTCCTCATTGGTCTTGTAAATAGTTCCCATAATTTTGGTTTGAAATATTTCAACCATAGATTTGATAAAACTTTCAAAAATGAGCTTGACAACCAATTGTAGAGAGGAGTATTTATGCCAACTTACTATCATTCCTTAAAATTATAGATGGCCCTTGCTTCTTGATTAAAAAATTATTGAACTAAATTATAAAACTCAATCCCAATCAAGTAAGTTATCTCTCTTGGTATCCATGTAACTTTACACCCGTGCAACTTATAACATAGTTATTAAATGTAGATGGGTTTAGGATTTGTTCTTCCTAGCTTCCCCAAAAAATTAAACCTATCTTTTATATCTTTCATTTTATTAAATAATTAGGACACATATCTCAATTTAGGTTGAGATTCAGACTTTTTAGATCTTATTGCATCAATAATTCCATACAACTTCTTCACTATAATTTACACATTATCTACAATTTCCTAAAAGCTTGAATGATATTTTCCTATTGGAGTTTCTACCTAGATTGGTCATAGATCCTAAATAATTAATTTATTACACCTCGAGTAGAATCTATAAAACTATAGAAATCCTCCCTATTTTCATCATTTAGATTGAGCTTTCTCTTATTTTCTAGAGATAAAATGTCCTCTCTACTTTAGTTTAACATTTCCCCTTCTATCACCATAGTTTTCCTTTTAACCTTTCTCAGTGTATTCATTTATCTATCAAAATAGAACCCCATTGTTGGCTATTTAGTGATTATTAAATCATGTTTGTCTGCTTCATCTTCTTGAAACCTTTGAATCCATGAGGGGACTTACACCATAGCTTGAGATTTTACTTGATCTAAGGATGCATGAGTGCACAAAGGAGATTATCTTAGAGGATGCATTAAAATTAAATTAGGATAAATTGCATAGGGTGATGTAGGCAATTTTAGGAAGGAATGGCTTTCCTCCAGTTAATGACCTTCTTCTAGGCTTGTGTATCAATAATATATTTTTTCTTAACCAATGCCCTATACACTAAAATCATGGATGAGTCTATTGGGGTGGCTTACTCAACTAGAATACATAATTATGTAGATAGCTTTGGAGGTGTATCCTATGTATCAAAAATGGAAGTAGTCAAATGTACTAGTTTTATTTGGATTCATAGGTCAAGGGTTAGTCTGATTGAAAAAGGAATAATTCATAAATTTATTAAGTAAGATATGCATATAAATTGTGACTAATTTATAAGCAACCCTATTAGTGATAGCAATGGTAGGGGAATCCTTAGTACGCTGAAAAATAGGAGGAAAATCCCAAATTATATGACCTTGGGTTGCGATAGGAAAAGTTGGCATTGTAGATGCTTGGGACTTATTTGAAAAGATTAAATAATGAAAATAATGGGTGGTCCCTATCATAGTAGTGGTAATTGAATAATTTACCAAATAATCAAGGACCTAGGTACCCATATTTTGTGA
The DNA here is from genome assembly GCA_037957365.1 of Torreya grandis. NCBI lineage: Eukaryota > Viridiplantae > Streptophyta > Pinopsida > Cupressales > Taxaceae > Torreya > Torreya grandis. The sequence continues at coordinate 2,776,004 of JARHVA010001668.1, read as the reverse complement.
GGAAGCTATGGAAATTTAAACTGGGGACATTTATTACTACAATTATTGCTATTGTAGCCTAAGATGGAGAGTTAAGTGGCATAGCTAACAATGATCCATGAGCTAGGATTTATTGTTTAGTTTATGTCTTATTTTTCACATCTCCTTATTTATTTGGTAATAACTTAGTTATGACTAAGTCAACCTTACCTTGCTTAACTTGCTTAAGATCTCCACATATCTTTGTTTCCTTAATTTTTATTTCTTCCTCTTCATCTTCATCTATTTCCTAAAAAAATTCAATCCCCTTAGGTTATGTGTCTTATTTAGATAAGAGTTCCTCTTCTTTAACATCATCTTCAATTTCAATAGGTTTTAATCTAGAAGGCACCCTATCCTCTTCTTATTTAATTTCCCTTTACTCTTCCTCAAGACCCCCCTCAAACTCCTCATACAAAGGGGATCCTCTAACAAAGAAACCTTTTGAAGGCCTCTTTTCTTGTTTTATAACCTTAGGAGACATAGGAGGATTCATAGGATTGATTTAATAGTTATTTATAGGTTGAGTAGGAGAAGTAAGTGATGGTCCTAAATCGGGTGGAAGTGGAATTTAGAGATGAAATAGGAATATATGCAATCATGGGCAGAGAAACATTGATAGGAAATTAAGTCAAGAATTAAAGGATGATTACTTATTTCAATATGTGGTTAATGGAGGAAAAAGTGTGAAATAGAATAGGCCTATAGCTCTATTAGGACCTATATACCTCTATATGCTAGTTACAAGTGGAGGAAAAGTAGTAATAGTTGAAGGCATGGGGAAAGCTTGGGAAAAAACACATCTATATTGATAATTTACTTCCCTAGATGGTCTTGTTTCTTCATCTTCACCAATTTCCTTTTCTACTTCTATTTGAGAAGGAGACCCATGGATTGGTGTAGATGTCTATTGCTCTCTCTCTCTCTCTCTCTCTCTCTCTCTCTCTCTCTCTCTCTCTCTCTCTCTCTCTCTCTCTCTCTCTCTCTCTCTCTCTCTCTCTCTCTCTCTCTCTCTCTCTCTCTCTCTCTCTCTCTCTCTCTCTCTCTCTCTCTCTCTCTCTCTCTCTCTCTCTCTCTCTCTCTCCTCTCTCTGTGGCATCCTCCAATGTGATTATAGGATCATATTGAATCTTCTAAGATACTATCATTGACATGCCAACATTGTGAATTTTTATAACAACCTCACTATCATCCTAAGTATTCATGAACATAAAATAAAGGCCATATGATTCATGCCCATAAGGAATTTCAACCCTTTTCTCATATTTATTCAAACGTTCTTTGACATTATTCATAGGGTTTTAGTACCTAAAAGGTGTCATCTTCAGACCATAGTGCATTCTTATTTTGCCTATAGAGATGAGGTAATTCCATCTTATATATTATATGTGGCTGGTGCTTAAGATATTTGGGTGCAGAGCTCCTTATCTAGCACCCCTCAATTAGATGTCAACATTATCCACCAATTGTTCAAAAATTTCCTCTACTACCACTTTATCTAGAATAATACATGGAAAATATAGAGGTTATTCTATGTTTCCTTCTCTCCTAATTACGTTGTGCTTTGGGTAAAACCATTACTCAGTTATTCTATTGAGAGTTATCTTAATATGGTCTGACAACCTAGACATATTTTGACCATAGATGGCATGATATGACATGGGGTAGAATGTATTTGTTAGCCTCTTAATCTATTTTATGAACTTGTATAGATGAATAATTTTAAAATCATCACAAATTCTATTTTTGGGGTATTTTATGGAAGGCTCACATGTTTTTGTGAAGGATGAATGCATTGTGGTAGTTATGACATCTACCACATACAACATCATGTAAAAGTTTCCATTAGGGAACTCTCCTAGATTATTAATGTGATACATCAAGTTGAAATTGATAATTTCACCTAGGGTAATGATTTTTTATAAGCTTTAAAATGATGTCTAGTAGTGAAACCCATATCTCTTATATGTAAGAAATGTTAATGAAACCACATAATCAATTTAGCAGATAAATGGAAATTCTTACACCTAGTATGAAAGATGCTATGAGGACAAAATATACTTGGCCTCTAATTGTAAATTTATTTAGGTTCTCAGCTAGACTGAGTTCATAAGTAACCATGAATTGACTATAGCCTATCCATAGGTCATCTTAGGGGGAAAAATTCTATAATACTTCTCAAAGGCATTTATGGTGATGTAAGTCATAGGGATTATACTAAGCCTATGGTGAAAATTTTCCCTATAATTTTCCCATTTGCAAATAAAGTAAAGAGAAAGTCAATGTAGGACATTACCTATAGTTTCATCCTATCATTATGTAGGCCTACTTCCTTGATAGCTAAGAGGTAATATATATATATATATATATATATATATATATATATATATATATATATATATATATATATATATATATATATATAGTGTGTGTGTGTGTGTGTGTGTGTGTGTGTGTGTGTGTGTGAAGAGAGATAATTGGTATTTTGTACTATATGGCTCTATAGACTCCACTTCATCCCAAATATTTGAATAATGTTTGAACTTGTGTTATACTTCTATTGAATCAAGCATTGTGTTTGTATATTTGGTCATGCATACAAGTGAATGTGCCTAAGGAGGAGGAGTGTGATATGAGGATGCCATTTGAAATTTTACAATAATTTTATGTTATTTAAAAGCTTGAAGTCTATGAGTCATTGTGGAACTTGAATTCATGATGTGTACAAGAGAGATAGAATTTAATGTGATTAAATCTTAATTTGTAGCTGAATATATTACCTCAGATCTATCTGTTTTGTGAATTAAATACATTAAGTTTCCAATTTGTGTGATTACTGGTGATAATGTCTTTCTTTTGATTCTCCATCTACTTTTCTTATTTAAATTTAGATTTTGAAATAATAAATTTAGTGTGTTCTATCACCATGTGTCTTATTTTAACTTTTATTAGGTGTCTTGTCATCTTAGTATGAAATATGTCAATTTTTCATGCTCTTAGAGTTATATTTCATGTCTTTACATTTGCCTATTCAACATGGAGACATGTGGTTATGTATAATGTGTCCATTGGTGGCTAAATTATGGTTCTTTGTACTCTATTTATTTTGGCCATGAGATTCTAATATGATGACACTTGAAAAGACATTAGATATCCACTTATCTAGAGTATGAAATTTTTCATCATACATTGTGCATGCCATGGTTTGGCAGGATTGTGACATGTAGAGTAATCTTTTTGCTTTAGAGAAATATTTTAGATTTTACCTTTGTATCATGTGTATGCTAGACTATGGGTTGATGAGATGGTGACATGTGGATAGATCTCATTGCTCCACTTACTCAGATTACTTCATCACTTGTATTTTTCTACTTTGGATCTAATTTAATGGGATGATGACATGTGGATGGATCTTGATACTCTGCCCACCCAAATGACTTTATGACTTGTAATTTTTTTTCTAGGATCTAGGTTAGTGATATAATGACATGTGGATAGATCTCACTACTCTACTCACCTAAATGACTTCATGACTTTTAATTTTACACCTAAGCTTTAGGTTAACTAGATGATGACATATAGACATCTCTTGTTAAGCCACTCACCCTAATTACTTTGTGACTTTTACTTTTTTGCTTGGGCTCTGGGTTAACAAGATGATGACACATAGATAGATCTCAGTGCTTCACTAGATTGGATGACTTCATGACTTGTAATTTTATACTTGATATCTAGATTAATGGGATGATGCCACATGGATAAATTTCACTATTCTAGAGAATCAAAATATTTTAGACTTTACCTAAGTACAAGATAACTATAGAAGGGTGAGATAATGCCACTTGGCATGATCTCGATCACCTAAATATAATAAAGTCTTGGTCAATTATCGATGGTCTTGCATGAGGGGTATGATACCATGTGATATGATTAGTTAATCCTAGAGATACTCTAGATATTTCATGTTACAAACTAAGCATGAAACAACCTGCATAGGATAAAAACAAAGTGAATATAAATTAGAACATAGCATTATTAGTCCAATTAGTCCATTAAATTAAAACATGATATTGAATACACATTTTTAAAGTAGAGAAGAGAATAAAAGGTGATATATAATTCATGAATTATATCTAATATTTTATTTTATACCTTTTATAATTTTTGCAATAAACTTAGACTTTGAAAACAAAATTAGGCTTGTGCACACTTGATCAATATCATAATTCTTAAGGTTGATATGACCATGAATAAAGATGTCTTTACAATGATGGGTCCCTATTTGAATTTTTATAATGGGGTGTGTTGGGGCACAATGGAAATAATGTTTTTATCTCATGCAAAATAAATAAAATCATTGTTAAGATAACACCTTTTGCTCTCATAGGTTTGTCTAGTTTTTTATTACTTGTTAGTGTGTTTTCTTGTGCATGAATAAGAGCTTGTTTAAAACTAAAAATTGTTTTTTATGTTTTTTGAAAATGATTGGTTTTGTTACCATGATTTAATTAATTTTTGGATGTTTAAATAAATGATTTAAATATATCTAATATACATATACAAACAACAAAGAAACTAACTAGTGTTTTTGGTGTAAAATGAGAAGAGAGAGAAAGATTTATTTTAATATATATTTTATTTTTTAAAATAAATCTTAATTTAATGAATGAAAGGAAATTAAACTACTCTAATTTAATAAATAAATAAATAAAACTAAAACAAGATAACCCAACCTGACCAAGGTGTAGTCTAGATAGATGCAAGAGATGTATTTGTTGTGATTTTATCCTCATCATGATAGCTCCTCCACTCAAACAATGATTGAAATTTATCTCTAACCAAGGGTGATAGAAAATAATAATTTAAAAATAGAGAATAAGGAATAACACAAATCTAAAAAAGAGAGCAATTGATTGTGGTTGGTTGGTACATTGAATGCATGAACCAGTTGTTAATCCAATGACTTATCTTCTATATAATTATGTAGTCTAACACAAAAATAATAAAGGATGATAATCAAAAGTAATGGAAAGAATGATGTGGCTGTAACAATATTTGAACACCAATATCCAATATAAATTTTTGAATCTAACATTTATATACTTGTAAGATAAGCATATATCTTGCAAGGGTGATTTTAATTATTGGTTAATTGAAAGTTAAGCTTAACGAGGATGAGGAGTGATCAAAACAATAGTGGGAGTGAACTAGGAAGTCATGAGGTGGACTCAAAGAAATAAAAGACATGAATCATAAATAAAAACATGTAAATACATGAAAAACTCAATGTTTTAGAGGCTAAAAAACACACAGATAAATAAAGACAAAATTGCCCCTATTTATAAGAGTAGTTATGAAAATACATCTCTGTGTGATAGAACCACTTGATCAGAAGGAAGAGAGAAAGAAATATTTATTTTCCTTTTCAAAATAAATTATAATTTAATGAATGAAATGAAACTCAACTACTCTAATCTATTAAATAAACAAATAAAACTAGAACTAGAAACCCCAAACCTGACCAAGATATAAACCAACTAGAAGTAAAAGATGTATTTGTTGTGATTCTATTCCTCAATGTGTTATTTATTCCACTTAAATAATGATTTTAAAAACTCTCTGACCAAGGTTAATAGTATAATAACAATATAAAAAGGGAGAATAAGGAAGAATACAAATCCAAACAATAGAGTGGTTAATTTTGGCTAGTTGGTATACTGAATACAATGAACTAGTTTCTAATCCAATGAATTATATTCTATATAATTTTGTATTCTAGAATGAATATACTCAAGAATGGAGCTCAAAATCAATGTTAATTAGGTTGTGTCTATAACAATCTTCAAACACCAATCTCTAATATAGAATTTTATATCTAAAATTCATCTAAAACTTAATTACTTATATGATAAACATGGATCTTGTAAGGGTGAGTTCGACTATAGGTTAACTAAAATTTGAACTTAAGAAGGATGGAGAGTGATCAAAATAATAGTGGGATTAAACTAGGCACTCATGAGGCTAACTCAAGGCAAAAAAAGGAAATAAATGCAAATAAAAATATGCAAATGCATGAAAAACTCAAGTTTTAGAGGCTAAAATAACACATGAATAAGTGGTGATGGAAATACCCCTATTTTTAGGAGGTGGTTACTCTATATGGTAGAACCACCCTATCAGATGATGTAACTACCCCATAATAATATATAACCACCCTGTCAGTGATGGTTTTGTCATGGTTTTTTGAGAAACTATTGTGGTAGTTATGTCACCTTAGGGTTGGTTATATAGTGGACCAATGTGGTTCCACCACCAAGAGAGGTGATTTCATCCTCTATGGAGGGTTTATGAAACAAGATAAAAGAGGTTATAAAATATTTTAAAATGATGTTTTGAGGGGTTATAACAAGATACAAGGGGAGATTATAGATTAAAATATCAAAAAGAACCCACTTGAGCATAGTTTGGATCTCACTACATCATCATTCGACATTGTATCAAAAAATATTGCACCATTTAATTTTTGTGTGCATACATATTACCCCCTTGGTAGGACACCTTGTCATTAATTGATGATGGTGTGATCCCAAGAAGTGGCATGCATAAGGGAAATAGAGGGTTAAGAATTCTTACCTTACTTATCTCAGTGGCATAGCAAAGCCAACTGAGACTCCATTAAATCTATAGACAAAAGATGAGAATCAAATGAAATTTAACAAAAATAAAAATGTATACTATGTAATTGAATCATGGACAATATTACTTACAATTTATGTGGGGAATATCATACTACCTAAACCATCCCATCAGGAGACTTAATCTTATGTTGAGTTATTTCATACCATCAAAAACAAAAAAATGTTCTATAAGAAATAGAAAATTATTAAATGTTGGTATGAGATGCAAATTTTAGTAACAATATGATTTATGTGTTAGAAAATTAGTAATCACATTATGATTTGTTATTAATTTAGTGGGTTAATAATATTAATGTGTGTGAATAAAACTTTCATAGATATCTCTTTTGAGAGAGTCTTAAGGGAGGGTTGAGAGATATAAGGGATTTGGATTGGTATTGACTCCTTGTATTAAGGAGACCATCCTCATATATAATGTAATCTCCCATGATCAATAAAATATCTAAATGAATTCTATTTTGTTATTGAATATCAAATCTATGATTAATTTATGTGTGGAATTTTTGTATAACTTGTACCATTTTTCATATATGGTATTAGAATGAGGGATCAAGCCATGAGAGTATATGGTGGGTCATATATCAATATTTAAGGATTATTTTGAGACTATCCTACATTTTTGTCAGCCTTATTAGTGAAATCTATGTGTACTTTTTTTTTTGTAATCACCATGCCTGTCAAATCCACCCTACTTCAAAAGTCTACTACAATTCTTACTTACATATCAATCACCATCCCAAATATATCTTGCTAACTTTCTAGTTGAAGTAGTCATGTCATGACTAGAATAGATAAAAATATGCAATGAATTATATTTATCAAGCATATCCATCTAGTAATGGAAATATAAGAAACACCATTGTATATATGAGGATAAGGATAATAAGCTTGTAATAAATATCCAATCACCACTCTACATAGATCTAATAGATGACAGGGATGTCTTTCAATGATAATCAATTTGATCCTACTTAAAAATATTTGTATAAATCTGTATGTTTTTTAGTCTTATTTTGGTTTAGTATTTAGAAATTAAATTCATATTTTTTATTATTAGAATAAAAGTGTGTCATGATATTGTTTGGTTTGATCTAGTTTATAAGCTTTAAATGGGTAATTTTTTAGTTATTATAGTATCATTATTGTCAATGTCGATTATATTGCCTTATTAATTTGTGTCCATGGTTTTCTAAGGTCACTCTTAAGTGTCATTAGTTAATTTTGTTTTTCATTATAAAAATTCAAAATCAAAGTCAAAATTTAAAAAAATATTGTAAATGGATTCATTATCACTTATATGCAACATCCAGATTGTGGGGGGGGGGGGGGGGGGGAGGTTTCAAAATGGACAAGTTGAGTCACATTCAAAATTTTGAAGGCAAATTTTTCCATAATTTTCAAGTTTAAAGTAATTTTTTGTTAATCAACAAATACTTTTGGTAAATTGTTCATGGTAAATTATCAAAATGAACTAATGCAAATGAATCCATCAAATGGGAAAGAAAGGATTAAAAAAATGATAACAATTATTGGCATAGGTTTCTATGATGTTTAATTGCATCATATAGACCTATAAAAAAGTTCAAATGTAATTTAGACTATATTGAATAAACTATATGGATCTAAAATAGGAAGCACAATAATGACCCTCAAACAGAAGTTGTTTGGACTTGAGATGGAGGAAGGCAACAATATGATGCAACACATAAGTAAGTTTCAGTCTAATTTAGATCAATTAGTAAGAATAAAATTAGACATTCCTGATGATGATGCAAAATATTTATTACTTAATAGCATGCCAGTCAGTTATTCCAACATGGTTTTTACATTGGGAAAAATAAATCCTAGCCTATAAGATCTAATTTCTTCATTGATAGATGAGAAAATAAGAATGTTGATCTAGAAATGTAATTTTTAGTAGAAATAAACATGATAAATCATATGTTACAATAATATCTAAATCTTATTTCAATCAAGAATCAACTTCCAAAGATTCAAATATATGGATTATCTGTTACTATTGTAAACAACCTGTTCATATGGTTGTAAACTACAAATTAAGAGATCAAGACTTGCTTGATGGGAAACTACAAGAGAATGTCATGGTTTTTGATGAAGAAAAATATAATGATGGGGATAATTTCCATACAAAAAATTTAAGTGATGAATATTACCTATACTATATGAAATTTTATAGGAGGTAGAAGAAACAAAGGAAGGATGACAAATAACATCCTCTCACAAGCCACTAGTGATAGGGCCACTTATACTATAGTGGCATTTGTTTATTTTTCAATTATTTTTTATGTGAATATAATTGGTACATTTCCTATTTTACTAATTTTTGTACTTCATAAAACCACTATGTTTTAGAGATACATGAATGAAGGTTAAACAAAGGAGAATTCTTGTCATTATATCCCATACTAACTAGGTTTTTGAGTTTCGATTAGTGAATGGTTGATGAGAGGTAGATGGTTCTTATTCATGATTCCCAAACAAATTCGATAGATGTGTTCCAAATAATGAATGTTTGATGAGACGTATGAGATTATTTGTTTCCTCTCTACCTTCATGCAGTACTGTAAAACATAAATTACCATGTAATTACTAGGGGGATGTTATGAAAATTAGTTCTCACATTATGATTGGTTAGTAAGTTAATGGGTTAATAATATTAATGTGTGTATGAATAAAAATCACTTAGATATCTCATGTGATATATTATTAAGGGATAGATTGAGATAAAATGGATTTAGATTGGTGTTGAATCCTTGTATTAAGGATATCATCTTCCTATATAATGTAATATCTCATGATGAATAAAATATCCAAATGAATTTTATTATGTTCTTGAATATTAAATCTCTGACTAATTTGTGTGTTGAATTTGTGTATAGTATATAACATTTTTAATATTTATTATTATAGCAAGGAATCAAGCCCATGAAATTCTATGTTGGGTCATATAGCAATATTTAAGGTTTGTTTTTATACTGTCCTATATTTTTTTCAACCTTGTTGATGAAGTCTCTGTGTACTTGTTCATTTTTTCTGATCACCATGCCTATTAGATCCACCCTAATTCAAAAGTATCATGTAGTATTTAATTATACATTGATCACCATCCCAAATCTCTTACTAAATTTATAACTGAAATAATCATGTCATGAACTAGAATAGATCAAAATAGGCAATAAAGTATATTTATCAAGCATAGTTGTCTAGTAATGCAAATCCAAGAAACATAGATGTATGCATGAGGATAAGGGCAATAAGATTTTAATAAATATGAAATCACCACTCTAAATAGATCCAATAGGTTAATGGGATGTCTTTAAATTATAATTGATTACATCCTACCCAATAATATTATTATAAAGTTGTATGTTTTATTAAAGTATTTTTTTTGTTGAGGTATTTAGAATTTAAATTCATTAGTTTTTTTTTTATGATTAGAATAAAAGTGAATCATGATATTATTTGGTTTGATCTAGTTTATAAGGTTTAAATGGGTAATTTTTTAGTTATTATAGTATAATTATTATCAATGTCCATTATGTTGCCTTACTAATCTATGTCCATAGTTTTTTTTAGGTCACTCTTAAGTGTAATTAGTGAATGTTGTATGTCATTTTTTAAATTTAAAGTCAAATTCAAAATTAATAAAATTGTAAACAGATGTATTATCACTTGTATGTGACATCCAAATTGTAGGGGTGATCAAAATGGATAAATTGAGTCACATTAAAAAATTTGAAGGTAGATATTTCCATACCTAAAAAGTTTGAAATCAATTAGTGTTAATTAACAAATATTTGTGGAAAATTGTTCATGGTAAAGTACCAAAACCAACTGATGTAAATGAAGTCACCAAATGGGAAAGCAAGGATTCAAAAGTGACAACAATTAATGGCCTAAGATTATCTGATGCCTACCTGCATCATATAGAGATATCAAATTTTTAAAATGGAATTTGGAATACATTAAACAAACTATTTGGATCTAAAATAGGAATCATAGTAGTGGCCCTCAAACATAAGTTTTTTGGACTCAAGATGGAGGAAGGTGACAACATGGTGTAACACATAAGTAAGTTTCACTCCATTTTAAATCAATTAGAAAGAATAAAAGTAGATGTGCCTAATGATGATGAAAATTTTCTATTACTAAATAACATTATATTAATTTATTCCAACATTATTTTTACATTAAGAAAAATAAATCCTAGCCTATAATATCTAATTTATTCTTTGATAGATGACGAAAGTAAGAATGTTGATCTAGAAAAAAGTGTAATGTATAGTAAAAATAAACAAGATAAATCAAATGTTAAAATAATATACAAATCTTCTTTCAAGAAATAATAAACTTTCTAAGATTAAAATAAATGAATTATCTGATACTATTGTAAATAACTTGGTCATTTCATTATAAAATGTAAACTAAGAGCTCAAGACTTGATTGATGGGAAACTAAAAGAGAATATTATTATCATTGATGAAGAAAAAGAGAATGATGAGGCTATTATCCATAAAAAAAATTCAAGTGATGAAGACTGCCTATACAAGGTGATATTTTATAGGAGAATGGAGGAAATAGAGGAAGGAGGAAAAATAACATCCTCTCATAAGCCACTAATAATAGGGTACTTTTTTTATAGTGGCATGTATTTATTTTCCAGTTCTTGTTTATGTGAAAATCATATAGTTCCTATGTATCAAATTATTGTACTTCATAAAAACATTGTGTTTTGGAGATACATTAGTGAAGGTTGAATAGAGGATAATTTATGTCAATAGATCCCACACTAACTATGTTGATGAGTTCCCATTAGTATATGGTTAATGAGAGGTAGATGGTTCTTGTTTGTAGTTCCCACAATGATTTTGTAGATGTGTTCCCCATAGTGAATGGTTGATGAGAGGTATGAGATTGGTTGTTCCCTCTCTATATTTAGTTAGTCCTTTAAAACACAAATAACCATGTAAGTACTAAAGGGGGAATGTTAGAAAAAATAGTACACACATTATGATTTGTTAGTAAGTTAGTGGGTTAATAATATTAATGTGTGTGTGAATAAAACTCTCCTAGATCTCTTTTGAGATAGTATTAAGGGAGGGTTTGAGAGATATAAGTCATTTGGAATGGTTTTGAATCCTTGTATTAATGACATTATGCTCTTATATAATGTAATCTCTCATGATGAATAAAATATCTAAATGAATTCTATTTTGTTATTGAATATCAAATATCTGATTAATTTGTGTGTATAATTTGTACCATTTTTAATAATATAAACATAATAAATGAGCTTCAATGAGATAATTTTCCAAAAAAAAGTTTTCAAACCTAAATGGCTAGTTAAAGGCCCTATATATTCAAAAAATTGCTAAAAACTAAATCATTTGTACAAATTAATTTGTGATAAATTATAACTCTATATTGATGGTGACGGAATTGAGATGGGAAAATGTTAATAGGATGATCACAAAGCAAGGATGGAAAATTTACCAGTGGCAAGTGGAGAAAGGTATGAACATGTAAGTTCTATTACTTTTTTCCTCTTTTTCCTTAGTTTTAATATTTGATTAAAATTCACTAAAAATTTAATGGATTTTTTTTTTTTAAATTCTAGAATGTTTGTGAGGGGTAAAGCTAGGAAATGTCAAAAATTTGAAATTTGGGTAGGTTTTTATGTTATTTGGTGGGTTAAGCCCTTGACATGGCTGGTAGATGAAACCACTGGTCTACACAAATTGGGGGTTATGTAACTACTATGGTGGTGTCAAAACTACCACCTATTATAGTCAAGGTGGTGATAAAATCACCACTTGATTGGTGGTTATGTAACCACCTACAATTATTTTCATAAATACCACCTAAAAAAGGTATTGAACCCATCAAAGGGAAAGGTAAAACCCCCTTAAGATTAATTAGAGCTTAGGAAAAGGGGAAAAGGGCTAACTCAGGGCCTTTTCTTACTGTAGGAGACCTATATTCACTAGATCAAAGCTCAAAAGTAGGAGTGGATCCCTCACATTAGGGAATTTTTGATAATAGATGAGATGGACATTTTGGATCAGGCCAAGATTCTTTGAGTTATATAGGTGGGGATTGTTTCTACCTCAATAAGGTTATTGTGTGACTTGTTCACCTATTGGGACCCTAAACATAACACTTTTGTTTAGCAAGATTTTATGTAGTAGCATCAATAAGAAGGTAGAGATGGTGAGGGTCCACAATAAATTGAGGTGGATGAGGACCTTTTTGTTGACAAGGAAGAGGCTATTGATTATGACTCTAACCCTGATTAGCATGAGGATGACTCAGGTAAACTATTAATTTATGCATTGTAGATTATTACTTACATTTTGGATTTTTGGCTCAATTAATAAATTGATTGACTAATTTTATTTCCATATAAATGGATCTAATATTGACCTATTTACCTTATGATTATAGATACCTCAATCAGTTAGATGACTATGATTAGGGACACCCTAGTCAATCTTTTCCTGATTGGGGCTGATCAAATGAGAGATTAGCTATTGGTGGATCCTGGATTACCTATCAAGATAGGTAGGCAACTGATTTATTTACCCAATGTACCATAATTGAGTGATTATAACTAGTCTAAGGGTGTATAATTCTAGTTTTGACATGAGGGTGATAGTGGTAGAGGTATAGGTATAGGCTCTTACCGATGCCTTGTTTGGGAAAGGGGGTCTAGCATCTTTGATCCATTGGATAGGAGGGGATACAACCTCATAGGGAGGAACTATTATTAAATGATCCATAATATATATCCCATATCATTACTTAGCATTAAAACCCTCTTAGAGGAATAAGATAAGGTCTTAAGACCAATATTACATACCAAACTCAAATTATTGTATATCTTAACTTTTTATTGTTGACAGTTTTGACACACTTGCCCTCTATAGAGATGGATTGTATTGTAGACTTATTGTAAAATCTTGACATTTATTATGATATATATATAGATAATTTTTGGTTTATCTTAGTGACTTTCCATTCATGTGGTATGGTTTTAATTTTCATAAATGTTTTTTAGTTTATACACTTTAGATGACTAGGCATGCGATGATATACTATTTATTTATATATTTTGATAAAATGCTATGGGAAATACTTATATTTTTAGAAAAAAATGTATGATAATGATGCAATGTGATGAACAAACATGTATGAAATTTTGAATGCATTAACAGTTATTTTTTAGGTGATAACCTAGTTATTTTGTTATACATAACACACAACTTCCAATTTATAGCAAGGAAATGAAAAGGGAAATAGGATATATGTGAGATGATAAAATATGAAAACCATGAATAAAAATTTCACAATAAAAATTAATTTGACCTAATCCTTACAAGTAAATGGGGAAATGTACTTCTTGTTTGACTCACAAAATATTAGCTTTATTGGCTTCACATAAAGATACCATCCCTAAAAGAATTAGTAAATGGGATAAAGATATCTTTTTAAACATAGGCATGTAGACCAATTTTATGATAAAAAAAAGTATTTGTACATTTTTTGATTTAATATCGCTTTTGCATTTAGCTTTTACTTTTCTTTATGACCCCCTAAATTTAGTCTCATGTGACTAGGAAGACACATGGGCTCATCACCAAATGATACATGTAGGTGAGTAAGGACACCTCTCCCCACTACTTACCCAACATAAGTAATAAGATGCAAGGGCTCAACACTAAAGGTTAACAAGGGTGGGATATGTGAAATTTGATCCTAACATTACATAAGATTTTGATAAAGGTGTCCTTTTTTATTTACAAGGTCTTTACCCCAAAGTCGCAACCCCCCAAAACTAGTAATATGTAAGGGATTATCACCAAATAAAAATATAGGCAAGTAAATTTACATGTTTTTAAGCATGCCAATGTTCTACTTTGGAAGACACCATAAAATGGGACTTTGCCATGGAAATTCATCTATACTAAGTTGTAGGATAGCATTTACTAACCTTTAAAAGAAGATGTAGGGAAAAAGAGGTACACTTTGATCATAATAAATAAGGTAATAACTAATGTGATTATACTTTTGATAATTTTTTCTATAGGATAATATGGTGACATGAGAAGTAAAGTGAGACGATAAGCTACATTTTTAAATTTTATGTTATGTGAATTGACAACTAAATAATACCCAATCATGACAATTGATATGGAAGACAAAATGTAAACAATGTAAAATGTGATGCAATGAGGGAAAATTTAAATTCAAATACTATATGTATATAAAAATTTAAGGTGAAAATATTTCACAAATTTACCGAATTCTTTGCCCTCCAAAGTGCATAACTAATAGGCTCCATTTTTAAAATCTCCAATCTCTAGATAAAGGCCTAACCAGTTAGGTATAAAATTATAACCTTCTCCTTTATTTTTTCAATATATATCTCAATCCTAAGAACTATGTCTCCCACATATATAGGTCACTCATGGATGTTTTTATTATATTGTATGCCTATGCAATTGGTATAGGCAATGTGGTTTTATGTAATGGCAAGTCGATGCTCGTCTAAGGTTTCTAGTTTAGCTAACTATGCATTTATATATTATTCATGATCAAGAACACCCTAAATATTAACACAAATGTTAGGTATCTCTACTTCTTAGGGTAGAATGACTTCAGATCCAAACACAATGGAATACATGGTTTCCCTGTGGGTATTTTAATTCTTGTCTTATAGGCCCAAAGTGTTAGGTAGAGTTGTAAGCGCCAATATCATTTATAATTTTTGATATTTTTAACCAAAATTGACTTCAAATTTTTATTAGTAACTTCATATTTATCATTATCCTATGGATGGTACATGGATGTAGTGTGATGAGAGATGGAAAATTTATTGCACACTTCACACACCTCAAGGATTTAAAGGGAGACCCATTGTCTATGACAATAACCTGTGGGACTCTCAATCAATATATTATCTAATTTTTTATGTATTTTTAAATTATTGATATAATAAACATCTTAAGAGGAATATATTACACCTAATTGGTAAAATACTTAACAGCCATGATAATTAAATTATGACCATCTATGGAAGTGGGAGAAAGCTTATCAAATAAATCCAAGCCCCAAGTGGAAAAGGGCCATGGAGTGATAATATGATACAAATATTAGGTATAGATATGAATTTCATGGGAAAAATGTTAAAATTTATCACATTTATGTGCGTATTTGGTGGTGTCATTGTCAAGGGTGGGCCATAAGTATCTTATTCTATGAATTTTATGTGCAGTTATGTGACCACTAAAATTTCCACTATAAATGTCATTGTGACAATGGAAACCAACCTTATATGATTATTATTGATCAAAACACCTCAAAAACATGTTTTTAAAGGCCTTATAATAGATACTCATGTCTAGTATGATGTACTTGGATGTGATGATTCATAGTTGCCACTTTTGTTGTGAGTTAATTCCCTTGGTATAGGTTTAGTCAATTAGATAGTTGATAATATCATCATACCAAGGGGATGATATAATGGAAATCTTGTTTATAGAACAAATTAATTCATCAAGTAAATTAGTATCAAAGAGGTCACTAATCTCAAGAGGTAAGTTTTCTAACTAATCAGTAATGACTTATGCGTTTAGGTACTTTTAGTTGACATACATAAGCTCGAGCTTGATCAATGGCATATCTAGCCTTATGTGACATGTCTAGTTGAATCAAGAAAGTTTGTAAGACTTGATACCTTATTTTTACCATAGTTTCATAATTAAGAAAGTGGTGTATTAGTCATTTGGTCTTGAAAATTATAGCCAAACTCTCTTTATTTGCCTATGTGTAGCATGTTTCATAATCCAATAGATTATGGATAATGAAGTAGATGGGATGCCTTTCCATCATCATCCTCTTAGGCCAACATGTAGGTAAGGGATACCTCTATTAGCTAAATATAAAGTATGAGGATCTTGTTAAATTTGGGTGCCATGAGTGTCAAAGGAGACATAAATAAGTATTTTACTACCTCAAATGCATCTTGTAAATCACTCATCTAAGTCAAGCCACTTTCTTTCTTAAGTAAATTATTGATTATATGAACTACATAGGTAAGGTCTGATATGAATCATTTAATAGACCCAAATTCCCTAGGAATGATATAATTCCTAACTCATTAGTGGGTGGAGCATGTATATAATTACATGAATTTTGGTGGGATCAATATCAATTCCACACTGGGAGATAGTGTAGATGAAGAGTTTTCCACATGTGACTTTAAACACACAATTCTCAAGATTGAGAGTAATATTGTATTTGATTAAATGTGTGATGAAGATGCATAACACTCTTATATATTCAATCATTTTCTTTGATTTTCCTAGAATATCATCTATGTATACCTCCACTATATTATGAATAAGATCATATAAAATATTGGTCATGGCCCTCTGATATGTTGCCCCAGCATTTTTAAGGCTAAAAGGAATTACTACATAATATAAGGTCCCCCATGGTGTGGTTAAGGAAATTTTGTTTTGATCTTCATCAGAGATGTGGATTTGATTATAGATAGAGAATACATCCATGAGGGATAACAACTCATAATTGGTTGTAGGGTCAACTATAAAGTTGATGGATGGAAGAGGAAGATCATCCTCAGGGCATGCCTTGTTAATATAACAAAATTCAATACATATCCTAATTTTACCACTATCTTTTAGGACAGGGATGATTTTAAACATCTATTTAGAATAATCCATAGGTATTATAAACCCCACTTTGAAGATTTTAATGACTTCTTTCACCATTAATTCCACTTTTAGCTTGATTGGTTTGAGATTCTATTTTACTAGATTTGTGTTAGACATTATGATCAAATTATGGACAACTAGCCCAAGCTTGATTCCCACCATATCCACATATGAAAAGGTGAAATCCTTATATAACTTAGTGAGTAATTTCTTGTGGTCTTCCACTTCCTGTGATGAAATTATAGACCCAAGCTTAAGGATTATAGGACTCTCCTTAGTTCTTATGTTTATATCAATAGTATCCTCAACGAGGGAATCATTCCCCTCCTTAAATTGATCAGGATCTAGCAGGAGGTCAATATCCTTGGCTTTTATGTTAAAAATAGCAAGCTCTTCATTAGAAGATAAATAATGTTCAACCTTGAAGTAAGAATCATAATAATCACTCCCAAGTGCAAACACATGATAAAAAATGAGATTAAAATCTCTCTTATGGTCAAAATATAAGAGATCATCATAAGTTTGAAATAACTCTAAGATATCTTCATAATTTTTAGCTACGTTAAGGACTAGTAGTCTATTATCCCTACCTATACAAGTGAGGGTTTGGTCATTAGGAAATTTTTACATGAGGGGTTCTATTCTAATAGACACTATGAAACTTGACTCAGGTATCATTAGGATGGGATTAGAATGAGAAGAGGAAGAAGCCATATAATCATCAAGTTGGTTGCTTTCCCTTAGCACTGCTTCCATAGAAATGAAATTATAACCCTTGGTGACTTCTTTCACATTGACCTTGTAAAGTTAAAGGTTTTGAGCTTTAGTTTGATACATTTGAAAGACTTCATTGGTTACAAGTTATGAATCACTTTGGATTTTTTAATTTCTAAATTTATAACCATTTAAAGATGGGCATGCCAAGTAATAAGGATTCATACTTAGCCCCATTTTTGGTGCACTCAAATTCAAGTTTAAAACTAAAAGGTAGGACCTTTCCTTTTAGGGAAATCAAGATAAATCTTACTCCCCAATTGAGATGACATTTTCCCCCATCATAAAAAAGGGTCCATTTATCATATGTGAAGGGAGAATCATCATCATAGCTAAGGAGGGATTCATGATACTATAATATCTTAACCATGTTGATGTGAATTATATTAGCTAACCCTTATTAGGTCTTATGGTCTTAATATTTAGAGAGATGGTAAGTTCCTACACCCCATGGATCAAAGGAGAGCACAAGTGGCATGTAATTTTTTAAGATATCAATAATCTCATCCATAGACATGGTTGAGATGACTAGTTTTTTTGTAAGGTTCTTATCACTTTTATTTTATATTATTACAACCTCATTTTCTTCAAGTTTAAATTTTAGTAGGGTTCTAGGAAGTTTTGTGTTTTTCTTCAAAATGACTATGTGGGCTTAGGAGCATCCTTAACCTCAACCAAATGTAGGGGCTTACTTATGTTGTTAGTGGGAAAGTAGTAGTTGATGTGTAACCCAGGATTCTTATGTATGGCTACTTGAATTACATTGAAGGGATTAGGATCCCCTTGGGCTACAAAAACCTTCCCAATATTATGGAACCTTATTTTCTAAAAGAGGGTTGAGGGAATGGTCTTCATCCTATGGATCTAAGGTCTACCCAATATCATGTTGTAATTAGTGTCGTTATCAATAAGTTAGAATTATGTCAATTCCATCTTAGGGATTAGAGTAATAAGAAGCACAATAGTTCCTATGGAGGTTGATTTGAGGTTATCATATCCCTGAAGAGTATGGTGCAATGTTGAATAATTTTTTTCTCCATATCCAAGATTTTAGAGAAATTAAAAAGGGACTATGTTTACTGTCACCCCAAAATCAACCATGGATCTATTCATGCAATTATGATATATCCACACTTACATGAATAGGTCTATATCCCCCTCTTAGCCATCTCATAATTGGGAGGGAGGCATGTAATATTGAATAAATATCCCACATCACTCAAATTTTTCCCAAGTGGAAACATATCAAGATCAATGTGATTGATTTGGTCCTAATGTGGGCGAGTAATACTAGATAAATGTCTGAACCCTAAGGCATAAATCAATGTTGAATGATGGGTAGGTGAGTTTTTTATTAAATCAAGAAATGAGATGTGGGAGAACATCTTCATAAGGTCTACAACCAAATTGTATTTTCTCATAGGTTTAGGAGTAGCCTTGCCCTCCCTCCAAGAATATGGAAGGGTTGAGAGTTGTGGGCTAATAATCCCTTGTATGAGTGATAATGTTTGCTTCTTATTTTTTGTCTAACTCTACCACTCTAATCATTTTTTCCTTCCCTTGTACCCCAAATTTTGGTGTGAAAACCAAGTTGGTTGTTCTAAAATTTAAAACGTCAATATCATTAGTACATGTTGATATAGGCTGGTTGTGTACTAGGGTTGATTCTATGAGCTACCTTGTGGTTGGTTTTGGGTAACTCACCCTTGATGGTTGGGGAAAGGGTTTTGGTAGATATTAAGGTTTTGGTATTGAGGAGTCATAGGACCATTGAACTTGTCTTGAGGAATTTCCTACGAACATATCAACAAAAAATTTCCTTTCTTCATCTAAGAGTCTTTGGATATAATTTTTATATTTCTTACATGAGTGTGTCATGTCCAACCAAATGATAAAACAGGTAGTATATGTTGGGGTCATAGTCCCTATATCTTTGGTTTTATCTTTACTAACCAAACCCTTATTATTTATTCCATTGATAAAGCATTGGTTTTGAAATTGAGGAAAATGGTCAACACCTTAGAACTGGCCTTGGTTTTTGCTTTGGTTTTGGTACTACATGTTATGGGGTGGAGGGTGGTTGAAATAAACTACATGAACTACTAGTGGAGTATGAGGAAGCTAAGTCTAACTTGGAGAGGCTTGGTAGCTCTCAAAGTATTAAATATGACTCAAAAAAGTAAATATGAGTTTATTTGAGAATGAATGTGTGTTTTACAAAATGACCTCATTGGTTTGATGCTTAAGTGATATTGGTTGGTATCCCATGAATATTTTATTAAGGTTTGACAACTCGAGGGGAGCCATAATATTTTACTCAAGATTTTTAGTAACATTTTAGATGGGAATGGGAGGATTGAGGTACTTGAAGCCTATTCAACCCATATTCTAAATAATGGATTCTTTTAATATAGTGATTTGATTTTTTTAGCACTTTCCACATTAGGGTTTTGTAGGCTAAAAAAAGGCCTAACTCTACATAGGGACTAGTCCTGCTCCCATTAGTGAGAATCATATTATTATATTCAAGATGATTACTAGCATTTTATGATAGATCCTACATTTCATGGATAGCCACTCTTGATCTAGTATGAGAATTTAAATGTGGGTTTCGATAATTCATATGCACAATTTGTGTGGGGTTATTATTGTTTTAACTAAAGAGGGAAGCTTTACCTTGGGGTAGAAAGCTTCTTCTATAATTTTTAATATTTATACTTCTTTCAAATATATCTTGACCAAACATATTTTGGGGGTGTATCAATACCCATAAAATATGGAAATGATATGGATATGGAGAAAATAAATCAAAAAGGGAATAAAAGAGTAAAATGAAAGAGTACAAGATCTTCACATCAAGTTCACCAATATGTATGCATGAAAATAACACATGTTAAATTGTGAACTTGAATTCCCTAGGCATGGCTGAGATAGTTGACATAGTGGATGGATGATGGGTAGAACTATGGATGAGGTTAATTGTTTAGTGGAATGAGGGTGGAATGGGGTTCAAAATTATGGGTGGAAAAGGGTGTTAAATTTTTTACCAAAATTTTTCTACAATGTCACACTTCTCATTGAGAGCATCCAACTAGGTGGAAATAAAACTCCAAGGTCCCTGGTATTAGTAATGATAAAGAGTCAAATCTCTTGATCAATACTAAGAATGTCAAGGTGGGAATGGTTTAGTTGAATGACTCATAGAATATGGTCAACTCTATCATGTTTATTATGCCTTGTCAATGTCATACACAAACATGAATGATAAATGACAAGGCTAGTCTTGAGGAGAAAAATAGAAAGGGGATGAAGGTGACTAGGTGAGAATGAAGTTAAACTAATGGCCTTGGTTTTAGGGGATGATGATGATGGGGGGATGAATGTGTATAATTATACTCTTATTTAGTGTTGAGAGAATATAAAATTAGGTTTATAATTAGTGTGGAATGAAAAACCTATCTCTTGAGCTCAGTGTTAATGTTAGACTGGATGTTGGTGCCAAGACTTGGGGATCTAATTCTAGGAAAAAAACTAATCTATAGAGATAAGGATGCTCTAGGAAAGTAATCCAATAGGAAATATGATTCAATTTATAAGTGCAAGAGATTATTTTGAATGCATTATGTTATTGGATTTTTTTCTATAAGAATCAAGGTTTTAAGAGTGTTTGTGCTCATTGGGACAAAGTATTAATTATTTTTGTTTATTTTTTAAGGTTTTTAAAATGTTTTTATTAAAAGGAAAGATAAATATTAATAATATAAAATGTATAAAAATTAAATAAAAATGAATATTTTAAATAGATGAAAGATTGCTTGTTTTTAGAATTATTTTTCCAATGCGTGCAAATGTTCTAGCTTAACAATGCAAGTGTTGATTTCTAGCTTTTATATGTTCATAATAAATGAATTTTTTTTTGTTTTTTTAGATTATAAATTAATGAATATATTATGTAAACCAAGATTTCCTAATTTTAAAGTAAACACAAAATCATATTTAGATCCTAAGCATCAATACTACCAAGTATCTAAAGATTCTCTTACATATGTAAGCTAAAACTAGACTTTGGTGTTTCTAATGATGCACACTAAGATTAAATTATTTTAAATAAATGAAATTTAATATATAAATTATGATTTTATAATTTATAAGTTGGAAAATTATTTTTGTCTCATGTAAAATTTAAAAAAATTAATGTTAAGATGACACCCTTTGTTCTCCTATGTTTGGCTAGTTTTTTACTTGCTAGTGTGATTGATTGTGCATGAATAAGATATTGTTTAAAAATTAAATTTATTTTTTATTTTCTGAAAATTATTGGTTTTATTCCTATGATTTACCTAATGTTTGGATTTTAAACTGTGTTATTTCAATAGTTCTAATATGCGGGTGCAAACAGCAAGGAAACTAACTATTGTTTTTGGTGTAAAAGGAGAGAAAGAAAGATTTATTGTCATATCTATTTTCATTTTAAAAATAAATTATAATTTAATGAATCAAATTAAAATTAACTACTCTAATATATTGAATAAACAAATAAAATTAGAACTAGAAACCCCTAACTTGACTAAGGTGTAGACTCATCGGAAGCAAGAGATGTATTTATTTTGATTATGTCCTCAACGTGTTAGTTCCTTCACTAAAAAAATGATTGTAGGAACTCTCTGACCTAAGTTGATATAAAATTAACAGTGTAAAAATGGATAATAATTAAGAACACAACTCAAAATTATTGGATGATGGAGCCTGATCTTATTTTAATGCCTACCACTAGGGTTTTCGTTCAGGGGCAATGCCCCTAAAGAAAAAATTTGTGAAAAATGCATTATAAAATATTGTAATTTTGTATTTAATCTGGACCATTTACTATTAGTTTTTAGATCTAATGGTAGAAAATAAGTACATTTTTCCCCTAATTTATAACCCTCCTTTGATATCAGGGCATTATAATCAGGAGAAATAGTGTGTGAGAGTGAAAAGGATATTGCAGTGGATGTATTGCAAGTTTTTTCCTTCATTTGTTAGACTGAATAATAAGGACTCGTAGTTTCTATGTGGATGTAACCAATATTAGGTGAACCATGTTAAATTTGTGTCTCTATTCTATTGTGTTTTTTTAATTTTAATTTTGTATTTATTTCATTATTATTACTCTACATTCTATATTCCTAACACAAACAAGAGAATAGTTGACTATGGCTAGTTGGTATACTAAATTCAATGAACTAGTTGTTAATCCAATGACTTATTTTCTATAAAAATATGTATTCTAGCACAAAAATAATCAAGGATGGAGCTCAAAATAAATGGTAAATAATTTTTAGTTATAACAAGCTTTGAGCACCGATCTTCAATACAAATTTTTGGATTTAAAATTTAGTTGAAATTGAGATACTTATAGGATAATCATGGATCTTGTAAGGGTGATTTTAACTATTGGTTAACTAAAATTTAAACTTAGTAAGGATGGGGAGTGATTAAAAAGTGGGAGTAAATTGGGCACTCATGAGGTATATTAAAGGTGTAAAAATTCAAGAAACATGAATAAAAACATGCAAACACTTGAAAAATGCAAGTTTTGGAGTATAAACTAACACACAAATAAGTGGTGACAAAACCGCCCTTATTTATAGGGGTGGTTATGCAACCACCACATTGTGTGATAGAACCACCCTATCATATGATGGAACTAACCCATAATAACCTAGAAACACCTTGTTGGTTATGGTTCCATCATGGTGGTTTTTGAACCATTGTAGTAGGTTCTATCACCTTAGGGTTAGTTTCATAATAGACCAAGGTGGTTATGTTATTAGGAGAGGAAAATCTATCCTCTATGGAGGGTTTTTTAAAAAAATATGAAAGATGTTGAAAACATTTAAACATGGATATTTTGAGGAGTTTTAGAAAGAGACAAGGGGAGATTAGGGACTAGAATGTTAGAGATAACCTAATTAAGTGTATATTAGAGATCAGTGCATCATCATTGGACATTATATCAAAAATATCACAATGTGAAATTTTTGGGTTCATATAGGGCCCTTACCACTAAGTGGATAGAGTTATTATTCCCCTATTATAATGAAGAGATTCAATACTCCATTGTGTGCCTCCATCAATGGATCTCAAATTATCCAATTGTAGTCATTTTGTTTATGATTTTCTACCTCTTCTACTTTTCTTACCATAATTTAGTTTTGAGATAAAACATTTACACTAGGAGATAGTCAAAATCTCCTTTGACTTGCATTGATCCTCTTCTTTTTCTTGAAAAGAGGCATCTTCTTCTTGTTGTTTACCTTCTTGAAAAGAAGCTTCTTCCTCTAGATGATGAATATACTTGGCCTGCTTTTGCTAGCTTAAGAGACCTATATAAAAAAGGTCATTACTAGTCTAAAATCAAAAAACACTTCTCACTAATGTGATTAGGTTGATCAAAGTTATCCTCAAGAATCCCCTAGTATGTTTCTAAGACCAAACCTACTTGTAATAAATTCTTCACTATTAAAGGTTCACCCAAAGAAGACTCCATCCCAACACTAGATGTAAAAATATTGAGCTTAAATTCATCCACTAGACCACAAGACACCATGAATGGTTCAAAACTAACCCATTTTGAATATCTTTGCCATGACTTGGGATATCATAGTAAGAGGCATTGAGTTGATGTTGATTATACATTAAATATGAGCTAGTGAAACTAATATTTTTAACCCATTTTTATAAAAGAGGTGAACCCCCTAAATTTTCCATGGACATTATACCATTTTATTACCAAACTTATTACACTTGAAGCATCTATATGAAATTCCTTTCAAATTGATAAATTATGTCTAGACAAGTCAGCCATAACACAAACACTTACAAAAAAAATTGGTGCATTTGAGTCCTTGTCAATATTCATAAAATCACAGCTTCTCAACCAATTATTGCAGCAGTCTTGGATTTCTCATGGCCAAAGGAAGATTATATAGTATTACATAGATAGGAGCCTTCAATATGACTGATTATACATGGTCAAAAAAGGTTACCCAAGGTAAAATAAACACACCTTGATTTAAAAATATATGGACCATTCTTATATACAAAAGGAACACTCTTCCATTGACTAGAAAATAATCAATAGGAATCCATTTTGTAGTAGGGAGAAAGAAGGATGTGAAAGATTTTTTCCCACTTATAAATCTATTCCAAGGAGGGATGCTTCCCAAAAACCTATTTATAAGGGATTTATATCCAAACTCCTTTTCAAGGTCTTGGATATCCTCATCCTTAATCTCTAAAACTAGGTTTTTACTTGAGAAACCCAAAAGAATGTCCCTTATAAAATTGGTTAAAAATTTGGTTATGCCTCCCCTTCCAACCTATCCTTTAACCTCAAAATGGTCAAAATATATGTTTCATGGATCCTATCCTCTACCATTCCACCCTTTTAAAATAACATCCTAAATGGGACTTCTCTAAATTAGATGTAGAGAGAGACTAGGATTTTTATAAATGATTTACACTTTTTATAATTTATTGTAGTTGTGGAAAGGGTTTGAAACATTCATTTTTTTGAAAAAACAAGGTTACTACTCTTCAATTCCCTAACAAAAGGATATTCTCTACCACCAATCCCTAAGCTTCCTTTTCTACTTAATCATCACCCTACACTCCCACTCTTCTCTTCACCATCCTATACATCAATACCCAACCCTCTGCTCATATGTACATGCCTTGATCCTAAAGTTATTTACTATCAAATCTAATGGATTCCTCATTCACCTTCATTAATCATCATCATATCTCCTTGCTTTCAATCCATCTCCATATGAGAACCATTTTTAAATATATATCTTAGATATTATGACAATAAAAAATTTCAAACAAGTTATTAAAATTTGTGATAACTCTAGTGACCTTGCTAGCTAATTTTATGTATGAAGTTAGGCTACAATTGGAATTTTAATTTTAAAACTTAGGAATTCAATTCAAATATTTTTTTTTTCTTAAGTAGCTAAGCATGAACCCCTTGAAATATTTTGTATAGTAAGGATAGTTTTGGCTAGCATGGCATGACGAAGGGGAAATATAAAGCTAGGAAGTTCAAGCTAGATGAATATCACTATAGAAACCTTAAAATATATAATCTAAAATTAAGTAATACCTTTAAATAATATAATTCCATTACTATTTATTTATAAAAAAATAGTTTGATTTAAGTAAGAGTTTTAAACTTTTGACACTAGAGAATGCTTACATTCATATGACATATTATTTGACTTGTCCTGCATGAAGGCCACTTCATATTTCAATTTAGAATTTAAGTTTAACCAAACACACAAGTTAACAAATAAATAAAATAAAAATAATAAAAAGGTATGAAAATGAGAAAAGCAAAGAAATCAAAATTAAAAGAAGAGAGATCAAGCATGAAATACCTTCAAATGATGGCCATTAACTGTATGACACAACGAATCAACATATAAATATTATAAATGGAAATCATTTCTTCAAATAACAATAACTATTTTGTATGGTCTTAAAAATAATGAATCAAACTTGTGATGTTTTGAAGGCTCTTCATGAACCTTATCACAATATAAAACTAAATAACCAATCCTGAATGTCATTTTAGATGCCTTCTTATAATTTTTTTTTTTTAGATTTTCCTTATCTCTTTAAAAAAAACTCAAATTCATAACATTTATTTCATCTAGGGCTAAGAGATCATTTGATCTTTTTTGTATCACATCAAAAAAATTAGAGGTATATTAAAGGGTGGTTTATTTTGAATTAATCTATAATTCAAATACAATAGTGGATTCAAAACCATAGACAAACATAAAAAGTGAATAACCAATTACATATCTAACCATAGTAAGATCAACTCACAAGTCTTCAAATATTTTAATATGTCAATTTCATTTATTCTCATATACAATTTTCTTCATATTAGAAATCAAATTTTTGTTAGTAGATTCAGCTTGTCTATTCTCATGGGGGTAAGATTTAAATGAATGCCTTGAGATAATCTAATAACATATTAAAAATTATAAATATTCATTTGAAACAAACTAAGGACCATTATTTAAAATAATTTCAAAAGTTACTTAAAAACATGAGAATTTTTTTTATTTTTGAATAAATAAATAAATTTAAAAGGAACTAAATTTTAATAATAGCTTCAGGCAAGTTCATAAAATAGTCAGTAGTGGTTAAGATGTATTTGTGACTAGTTGAAGATGGAGGGTGGATATATAAAATGAAATATATGCCCAGTTTTGTGAAAGTTTTTTTTGGGTATAACTGGACTTAAAGTCATTTTAGGCAACCTATCTCTTCCTATAAACAATTATCAAGGCATATATGATCCAACTAAGTTAAATACATCCTTAAAAAGAGTTGGCCAATACTATCTAGCACGTAAAATTTATAAGTTATAGTTTTCCTAGCGAAATGTGTGCCATAATTACCTTCATAAAAAATATGTGTAATTTTAGAGTTTGATCACGTGTTAAGAAATGTAATAAAATTTCATGTATATTTATATAAAACTAAATAAAATAAGAAAGATAAACTTTAAGGCTTGTAACATGAGAGCTCTTCTTTGATGTTTATCTAGCAAATCAAGACAAGTCTAATTCTAAAAATAGTAAACAATGTCATGATACCAATCATCTTGTAAAAGTAAATAATCCCACTCTTGCATTTTAATTCATACTTTAATATTTTGAGTGATACTAGAGAATTTCATGGTTTGTAAATGTGGTTTTACATTTCAATCATCATCAATTGAAATAAATAAAACAATAACATTAGAATATGTGTTTTCAACAAGATGTTTAGCCAATTTTTCCCTTTAATTAATTTATAAGTTTCAAAATCAAGATCATATTCTTGAATTCTAAAAATATATTTAGCTAATCAACCACCAATTATGCGTTGCTTCAATAAATAAGACAAAATAATCACATTGGAATGTACCATAACCTTGTTTCCCATTAAAAGATATTTAAATTTATGTAATGTTGAAACTAATGAAAGAACAAATTTTTCAATTAGTGGAAACCTAATTTCAATTTTTTTTATTACTTGATTCATATATCTAATAGGTCTTTCTTCATGGTTCTAATTGTATTGAGTTACCACAACACTTATAGCTTTATCGGTCAAATTAACATATAAGATGTAGTGTTTATTCATAATTGGTTTTATAAGTACAAGTTAAATTTCTATTGCATTTTTAATCTCATCAAATTTTATACATGATCATACTTTCCATAGATAATCTTGATTTTTATTGAGCAAATCTATAATGGATTAGCTTTATTTTTAAAATCAAAGATGAATTTGTAAACAAAGTTGATTTTATCAAATAAATATATTAAATTAGATTTATCTTTAGGAGGTATTTTTAATAGCTTTGATACGATCAAGATCTATAGATATTCCATCTTCTGATTTCACAACATTTAAAAGTTTTCTTTTATTCACACTAAATACTAATTTCTTAGGATTTAAAAATATAACATATTTTTTTCATCTAAAAAATATTTTGTGTAAGTGATCTAGGTTTTTATTTCAGTTATTAGAATGAATAGTCAAATCATCAAAGTAAACTTGAATAATAATTCCAATCAAATCATCAAAATATATGTGCATCTCTTTGAAAAATAGCATTTGTGTTTATCAATTTCAAAGGCATTATTTTGAATGAGAAGGTTCCTTTGCATGTAGTGAAATTAGTTTTATGTCTTTCTTATATATAAACAAAGATTTGATTATAGCCTAAAAACCCATTTAGTAAAGACATCATTTTATGACCAACTACCTATTGTATTATTTGATCTATGTTTAGTAAAGGGAAATTGTCTTTAACACTAGTATGATTCAAATATCTAAAATATACACACAAACAAACATCACCATTATTTTTATGAACTAAAATAATGTTAGCTACCCAATCAGTTTATGTAATAGAATAATGACACCACCATATAACTTTTTATCAAGTTTATTTTATGATGGTGTCTTCCAAAAAAGGTCTTATTCTTCTATGTTTCTATCTTATAGGTTTTATACCTAATTTCATTGTTATATCATGTTGAATTATTTTAGATCATAACTATTTAGATCCTTATAGGACCAATCAAAAACATCACTTAATTATTTAAAGAACTTGATAAATTGTACATTTTATTCATTTATGCATTAGATGCCTAAATAAACATCCTTAGGATCTTCTTTAGTTCCCAAATTGATCAAAATAGTTTCTCCTATGATTATTCTTGAAGTTTTTTCATTTCTATGGATATTTGGTTGATCATGAAGAGTAAATATTGACTCAATACTTACCAATCATGTAGGTAATTTATTACTATTAATCTATAAATAATCACTATAATTTATAACATAATCATTATGATCAAATTAATTTCCTTGAATGAAATTATTAATTTGTTGATCAAAATCAAAAACAGGGCACCTATCTTTGTAATTAGGTATTTTGGGTCTAAAAATTTTGGTAAAATTGTGATCAACAACAAGTTCTATGTCTCTTAAAGTGG
Source organism: Torreya grandis (assembly GCA_037957365.1). Taxonomy (NCBI): domain Eukaryota; kingdom Viridiplantae; phylum Streptophyta; class Pinopsida; order Cupressales; family Taxaceae; genus Torreya; species Torreya grandis. The sequence continues at coordinate 2,746,205 of JARHVA010001668.1, read as the reverse complement.
GATTAGAAGCATAAAAAACTAATTTATCTACATGTGTATTAAATTATCTAAGTACTATACAAGATTAAATGTTTACAAATTTTGCATCAGTGACCACACTTTCTACATATAACTATGTAACATGATTGATTAGTTTTATAAATTTTCCCAACTTTCCTTATAAGTAATTTAGAATCACCAAAAACATCCAAATGTTTGATATTTAGCTCACTATATTTTTCAAGACCATTACATAATACTTTGAATTCAGCTATATTATTTGTTTTTTAAAATGATAACTAATAAACATCCCTGAATATCTTACCTATAAGAGAAATAAGAATAAAAACAGCTCAATTACCATGTTGAGATAAGTTCCATCAAATTATAAAGACCAAATCATTTCTCGTGGGACTATTCTTTCATATTATTAATTGGGTTCATTTAAGGTTAGTATTATGTATGTTCCAATACCAATTTCATTAAAGATAATATTAATCAAAATGGGTTCAACATGTGCACCATTTCATCCTTCTCTCTGCACAAAAACTATTTCATTCCCTAATTGTATCTTTTCTAACAAAAGAACCAATATATTTAGACCAATCCCTTCTTAATTTCATTACATAGTGATAATATTTAAAAATTGAACATTATAGACACGTCTTATCTTTTCATCTTGAGAAATATTAATGATGATATCAAAAAAATTATGAAAACTTTTAGTTTGATGTGAATCAAAACTAGTAAGATATCAATTATCTAATTCATATTGAACACCTAACTTGTCAGTGATAAACTTTGACATTATATTATTCAAATCGCATGTGTCGATATAAATAATATTGTTAGTGATTGTAGTAGACACATATAATGGTAGGATATAATCATAGGGTTAATCATTGTGTTGATAAAATGCATACTCAACTTATTCATTATAATTTTCTTCTTGTAAACCTACAATTTTTCTATGGTCTAGATTCTTTATAACCTCTTTAATATTTTTGAGTTAACCTAGTAAACTGATAGCTTGAAGTAAATAAAAACTAACCTTAGTATTAACTAAATAAATAATAGTATTATAAAAAATATTAGCATTGATCTGAGGATAAATATAGACCTATAAACTAGTTGATATTGAGCATTATTGAGCCTATTATGTAAATGATTTGCTTATTGTGTATTTGCAACATGATTGCTTATAACATTTTAATTTTGAGAAAAAACCTTAACTTTATATTATATGTAAGGTTTCAAAGAAAATGGATGATTTTTTATAGGTTTTTTTATGTTTGGCATATTCATATTACTTTTAAGAATAAGATTATAATCTTTTCTCCTTTTCTAGACTGCATAAGCATTAGTAGTCTTGATTTCACCCAAAGGATCCTCAAAAGTACACATGTTTATGTTGTCCACTAAGTCAATCTAAATATTATCCTTTCCATTAATAAATTTATTAAATTTTACAACAAAAATACAAGCATCCATGTTCAATTTCACAAACATGACAATAATATGTTTTATTTTAAGGCTTATTATTTTGAGTATTTGATATCTTACCTAAAATCATGGGTTGATCATTTAATTTTTGTTTAATAGTGAACAGCTCATTTGTAAGGCTGTGAATGGATTTTATCATTTTTTGCATTATCATAGGTTAGACCAGTATAATCTCTATATTTGAAACTAATACATTTCAACTTATTTTCATATTCAAAATAGAATGTAATAGTGGAGTCATATTATATAATGTATTTATCTTCTAAGTCTATTTTATATTTTAGAGATAATGCACTACAAAAATACAACCTTGATAACCTTTTTAGATGTCTAACATTAAGAGTAATTTTTTATCTAAGCCTAATTAAATTTTATTGAGAAATTATAAGTGACTTACTAGGATATATGAAAATTCTAACCAATTCATTAAAAATATATAAATTTTATCTATGTTTTCCAAAACATAGTTTAAGATAATCTTCTATATCTTTCCATTATTTAATGACTTTGGGTGGTAAGATAATGAAATCTTGATAGGTTTTACCCTCTAAAACATGAGAAAACAAATGAAGATAAATATTTTCATTATTAATGCCAAGGGTTGTTTATATTAGCTTCAAATAATCAAGATGATCCTCCCATGATTCACTTGAATTCCCAAAAAAGTTTTGAACATTAAATCATTTCAGATATTGAAGCTTACTGAGATGATTTTCTATGTTAATAGGATTACCTTGTATCCAAGGATTGGTTGCTTGTTGCTCATTTTCAAAATCAAAATTGGGTTCATTATCAATTATCTATTCTTAATATTTATCAACTTAAAATTAGGAATGACATCCCTAATTCAATTATTACCTTGTTTATCCATACAATAGATTAAAGTTAACAAACTTTGGGTGATGTATCATATAGAAATATGATTTTGGGTTTAGGATTTGTAGTCAAGATTTGTGTTCTTTCTTGCCTTAGGTGAATATTTTGTTTTAAAATATGATCTTGTGTTTGTTGTGAAAATATAGATTATATCTTTATTTCAAAATCCTTTTCCTCTTCAAATTTAATGACTATAAGGATATGAAAAATATTTTAAGTTAATTATACCAACTATATCAGACTAGATTTGAGGTAATATCATCCTATTCATCAGCAATATCAAACCAGGTTGAAAAATAGGTGTAAGACCTATTATAATCATCTTGAAAATGAGAATAAATATAGTTTCCTATGATAACTAAAATAAATAAATTTAATCAAAATTTCTCCAGTGGAGTCTCCAATTTTTTTGATGGTTTAAATTGTTATGCCAACAAATCTACATGTTCACATATCATAAAGGTCAAGGTGGAATCATACCAATCTATTCTAAGGGACCTATGGTTGAGAATCATTCCTAAGGTGTGAAAGGGGTATTTTAGTGGTTAATAAAATATATTTAAGAATAATTTATACTTAGAAAAATTCAAGGAACAAATATACTTATTTTAAATAACCAAGCATTTAGTTTTTCATTCATCAAATTATAAATTTTAAAATATCTCTCAATGAATATGTGTTATCATCTCTTGATTTAATTCATCAAATATATTTTTCATATTTTATATAACAGATGTTATTAATCTTATTTGATAAAATAGAGCCTATAAAAGAGGCAAAGTCTTGGAGGATTAAATACTCTAATTATCAATATTTGTTCTATTAAATGATTTTTCCTTATCACGCCTAAACACAACACCAAATGAAATAAAATAATAAAAGCAAAAGAGAAAAAATAATAAAGGAAATAGCTTTTGAAATGATGGGGGTATTAGGAGCTTTTGTTGTCAATGAGAAGGAACCTAAAAAATCTTGGTTAGACCTTGTTTCAAAAATAAAGAAAGCTTCTAGCCAAATTCTCAAACCTGTCATGTAGGAAAATGAGGTGATTTTGGACATCCCTTGTGACATTATGGATAGTACTAGATATTATTTTGAGAATTATCTACTAGAAAGATTTTTTATTTTTAATCCTCAAATCGATGACTTTAGAGATTGGATTGTAAATAAATGGAAAGGATCAAGTACATGTTGTATCCATGGCCAAAAACTATTTCCTAATCTCCTTCTATTCATTGGAGCATTGTGTGAAAGATATGGAGGGAGGATAATGGTACTTTGTCAAATCCTTCATGTCCCCCAAAAAATGGAAGCTAAGATTTAATCTATAATGTGACATCCCATTGGAACTTCCTATGTGGGTTTTCCTTCCTCAACTACCTCTATAGTTTTGGTAGGAAGAGGTGTTTCTCAGAATTGGTCATGCCATTAAGAAACCAATATCTATTAACCTAACCACCAAGTCAAAAATAATACTAATTGAAGCAAGGATCAATGTATATTTCTAGACAAACAAAGCACTCCTTAGAAGCATCCAGCTTAAATCTAAATTTGGCTATTGGACCCAAAATATTATCTATAAGAGGAACAATATCATTTGTAAAGAATGTGATTCTATATGACATGAAGGAATTTATTGTCTTAAAAATATGGTTGATAAATTGACACCTAAAAATCATTATGGAATCAAAAAAGGAAGGAAATAAATCATTCTACTTAACTCCTCGCATGTCTCAAAGTTTGGGCTTGAAGTTGTAGACCTTGGTAATGATAAAGCAAAAATAAGTCCTCTTATCGTTAATAGAGTTTCCTGCTCAGCAATGGAGTGTCGTAATCAATAACCACTTTGTCCCAACTAGGATTTCTAGGGAGCCATAATTCTAGAGAGGAATATAATATAATTCTCTCCTAATAAGTTAAGGTCTCCCAATAAATAGAAAGAATCCAAGATTTTCCTTCCTCTGGTGAAGAGGAACCTATTAGGGTCTTTCAATAATTACTCTCTAGGGAAGAAGGATAATGAACATCAAGAGCTCACTTCCCAAACAATATTACCCCTTAATCATATTTTCTCAAGTAATATCATTTATCTCCTTAGGGTTCAAAATACCTTAAAGGGAACCCCCACTCTAAGAGAGGAGAATTGGATGGAAGTCAAAACCTTGAAAAAGGAAAAGAAGAAAGTGGCCCCTAGGGCCTCCAAGAAATTTAAAAAACAATAGAAGGACAAGGAAATATAATTTAAAATTATGAAAGGAAATCAACCAAGATCATTGAGGATCCTAAGATAATCCAAGATTTTGTAATTCTAATGTTTAATAGTTTAATATTCTAGAATCTTCCAAGACTCCCTAACTTAGATACATTCTTTTGGGATATGAAATTTTGGAGTAGAAAAAAAAAATCACCTTTTATTTACATGCCTTCTCATAGTACAAAATATTTTAATGTTCATTGGTCTTACACATTTGGCAAAGATTTGTCTAATCTATTTAATGTTCTCAATAATAGTTGTTGGTTCATTTATTGTGAGACTTTTCCCATTTTTATTTTTTATTTTTTGATCATTAATCCTCCCAAAAAAATTTGGTGTTAATCACATTCATTTGCTTCTCTATATAGGAGGAATCTAAGATTTCAACTTATTAGGAATATTTCTAGGACCATTGGATCTGGAAGCTTTGTGAGAAAAAATATCAATGACATCTCACTCTCTTTCGTTAAAAGGATAGATAATGCTAAGACCATTTTTTTAAGTTACAAAAACTTAAAAAAGAGCACTTGTATGCTCCTGATCAATGATAAAAATAATAGGATCCTGACTCTATACATCCCTGACAAAATTATTGATAATGTAGAGGCCAAATATAACAATTTTCTTATGGGGAAATTGATTGGTAGAAGGCATTACATTGATGTTGTTAGAAAATGGGTCACAAGGAAATGGGTAGAACCTAAAATTATTAATATTGTAGCTTTGGCCAATGGTTTTCATGTTGTTATATTTTTAGATCTAGGATAATTGTCTAAAAATATGAAATGAAAGCACCTAGTTCATGGGAAAGGTGTTTCTAATGTTTCAACAATGGAAGCTTAAATGGTCCTCTTTAAATTTCAACATAGATAGAATTCTTATGTGGATGGAACTTCCTAGTCTCCCTTATTCCTTTTGGGATGATAGAATCCTATGAAGCATTATAAAAATCATAGGTATGTTGATTTTGATTGACCAAGTGACTAGTTACTGTAAAATAATGAGCTCGGTAAAATGTGTGTACTAGTTAAAAAGGATAAGATGCTTCCCACCTCAGTCTACCTTAGGTATTCTCTTAGCTCTTGAAATCAAATTATTTAACTTAATAAATAAATATATATATGTAGCTATTAAAGGTTATTGGGACACTCTAAAGACTCTTGTGTAATGGCACAATAAATTATAAAGGGTTTTTATATTTTAAAAAACTTGGGTGGTGATCTAGATCTTTGAAGGAATGAAGGGGAATCATCAAATCCCTCTAAAAAAGACCCTTTGGTTAAAATTCACAAATTTAATGATCATACACTATATTCAGACAGTTTTTGGTGCCTCTTGTATCCCATTTTAATTTTGTATTTTATAATTTTTAGCTTCATTGGGTCATTTTTGGTTTAAGGACCCCTGGGTATTCCTCTTAATTGGTATTTTTAACGCATTGTGCTTGTCCTTCTATCCTTTTTCTCTAGTTAATATTCCTTTTATTACTTATATTTTTAGGTGATCCAATCCCTTGGTGTATATGGTCATGCTCTCTTTTATTTTCTTGGATTAATATCCATCCTATTTTTTATGGTCTAGGGGACTCAGACCTCCTTATGTGTTCAGGTTGGATTCCACACCTATCAAAAGTGTGGTTATCTTAATATAAATATTAAAGGAAAATAAAATATAAAGTTATAGCATACAAGTTAAAATAAATTGGAGAAACTAGAGAAAGACATTAAAACAAAGAGATATAAAGGAAATGGAGAAAAGATTATAGTAAGTTAGAATAAGGACTAATATTAAACTATGAAAATTACTAAATTAAATATAATATAAAGTAAGCATCACACTAAATATAAACTAAACAATCAATGAAAACAAGAGATTTAAAAAGAAATAAAAACTCTAACAAATGTTAATTAAGGAAAAGAGACAACTCAAAATGTAATATAAACATATAAATTTTATTGAGAAACTGAATTTCATAATTGATTATAATGATTATGAGAAACAATAATCATTGCATAGCAAAAACTCAATAATTTGTCATATAAATATGAAGTATTCTTCATTATCATGAAAAGTACAAATATCTACAAGTATGATTGCATTATTCAACAATCATCAAAATATTATTAATTTTGGTCATGTTTCAATAATCAATTTACAAATTAAATTATTAGCTTGGATATACCTGTGTGTACCAATAAAATTACTTTAATTATCATAGGATATGTTGTTTAGTCTTCTTATAGATTATATTAGATCTCATATATTTATAACATAAGATAAAAATCCAGTATGATATTATATCTTAATAACTCTTGTATTTTTAGTTGTTTTTCTCTTTTGAATGATGTCTTCCAAGTCTTTTCAAAACCTTTACTTTAGAAGTATTTATATGTTCAAGTTACAACTAACTTTTGTTAACTTAATTATTTAATAAATTTAATAAATTTAACTACTTTTATAATTTAACTTTAAATAATAATTTCATAAAGTGAACTTATAATAAGTTCATAAAGTGAACTTATAAGAATTGGGACCTAATAATCAAAATACAGATTGAACAATATCTCTAATAGGGTGGGGGACTAATTTACTTGAAACAACCTAATTATTTATTTTAAAAATTGTCATGTTAAGTTAATTGACTAACCATAATGACCAAGATTAATTAATTTAATCTATAATTAAGTTTAACCATTTTATCCGTTTACATTTCAAAATCCATAAATAAACCAATATTCACAGCATTGCAATTCAAACTTGAAAACTATTTCAAACCAAACCATTAAACTAATCAATCATATGTTGTCAAAATATCATATGCATGCTCAAACTGTAATTATACTACTATGAAAATTTTCATAATTATTTTCAAATATATAATCTAATAAAATAAAGTACTACATGCTATAAAATATCTATAGTCAAACTAAAATAAGAAACTAGTCTACAAATGTTTAATAACATGGCTTAAAAACAACCATTCATTCACTCCTCATTTTAATCCTCTCTATCGAAAACTAAATCTATCAAAATTACACCATGCTCAGTTCAATATTCATTATACTTAAGTGGTGATGCTATAAACTCAATTATAATCATGCTACCAGATTCATCAACTTTTAGTTTGATCCATTACCATAGTCTCATAATTGGTAGTATACATCAGGTGAGAAGAAGTACTTGGGGAGCCATGTCTAATTGAATGAGACTATTAATTACACCTTCAAAATATTCTACGAAATTTATTACCATGAGGATATGAAGTATCATGAGGTATTGAATTTAAAACATTTTAAAAATTAGGGTCATTTACATCAAAGTTTATGGATACTCAAGTGTCATGGTTAAAAGGTCATGTGAATTCACTAGATACTTTGACCTTAGATAAGTCTGCCTTATTATTTGTTTTGAGAAGGAAATTAATTATCTTATTATTGATTACTTCTATCTAAACTATCACTTCCTAATTTTCGAGATCTATAACTCCAACTAGACAATTTTCTTCAAATTTTAAAATGGCAAACACATGATACAATATATCTAAATGATTTTAAATCAAATATTTGTCTTTATCATTCTAAAAAATAAATATTTTTGATTATGCATTCAATGTTTTGAAACTTTTTCCTCAAAAGAAGACAGTGTGAAACATATAAAGGAGATTCCACAAATATCTAAACTTAAAGCTTATAAAATCTCATTCATTAAAATTGCCTTAAACTATCATCTCAAAATAATGACATATTTTGACCCAAAAAATGAATGAAATGAAACCAAGTCTATGAATATTATTTGTAAACTAAAGACAATCAAATAGTGTTTCATGTATCACATACTACTAAATTCACTAAGTTTAAAACTATAAGTTAATCTTTAAAATATGTAAAACCCTACTATAAATATTAACAAAATTAAATGTAAAATTTTACTTTATAAATGAGTCCATTTTTGAAATTGTCTTCATTTGTGTCCAAGTATCAAGTTTGACAAAAATTTGAAACAACCCAAAAAAAATGAAACTGCATATCAATGTATGCTTTAGGATTGCATGTCAAACTCAAACCTCACTTGCTGAAGCAAGTGATACTCAATCAGCATACTCACATATGCACAACTAGAACCAAAAGAAGTGATTTGAGATAATTAGATGGGGTTAATTACTCACAAAGGATGTTATGGGGAAATAGGTTGCCTAAAAGGTGGTTTATGGGCTTCGAGGCATATCAATGTATGAATACATGGATAGGTATTAAGCACCATTTATGGAAATTTTTATTCCACATAGGACCATTTATAAGTCATTATCCCTCTCTAAATACCTCACACTCCTTAGTGGGTTTTGGTTCTACTTGAAGATGATTAAATGGTCATTTTTAGATTAACCAAAAAAGCTATCTTTAAAACACCCTATGTTATCATTGGGTCATAACAGGTCTATGATATGAGAACAAGATAAAATTTTATGATACTTTATCAATCATATATGATATTTGAAGTGCTAATCATAAGTAGTAACCAATAATCAATTTAAACTCATGTAGATTGTACCAAATTCCCATAAGTACACAACATACTTTATCATTGCTTAAAAGAGAGAAAAACCCTTAAATATAATAATAACCAAAGCATCATAAGCAATTATTCAAGTGCTACCATCTAAGGCTATCAAATTCCTCATGGCTTAGGGTCACTGTCATTGCCAACCTATTGTTTAAGTTCACAAATTGCCTAATTAATAAGCATGAATGTTGCTATTTGATTAAATGAATAATGATACAATTTGTGATCAACTTCATTATTTATCAGATAAGATATAGTAATGCCCTATAATTTAATCAATGCAAACTATATTAAATTGAAAATTATCCAATGCATTATAATTGATAGAGGAGGAATCAAATGTAATCAAAAGTATAATGCATCCAAGTGTATATTTCATTAATGTTGATTATTCAATCAACTATAAGGTTTCAAGTAAAGGAAACATAATTAGCTCATGTAACTTTCACTTATACTTGATTATTTTCCAGCCATACATATACTCAAAAAATTATTAAGAACAATAAATAATTAAGACATTAATCTCTTATACAATAAGGAGTTTATTAATGAAGCAACCCAAATTCATACAACATCCTTCCAAGTATGATAAAACATGATTGAATAATGTGTTTACCATAAGAAAAAGTAAAAAATATGCATGCATATAAAAGATTTACAAGTGAACCAGAATAGGAAGTACATAAGTATCAAAATTTTCTACATTGATTGAATATATATAAGATTCCTACAACCAGAAAGCATCTTATTGAAATAAGAAATTCCAACCAAGTATTAAATGAGTAAAACCAAAATAAAACATTCCATTTAAGAAGCTCTTACAAAATAAACTCTTGAACATGTCATGACATAGTAGTATGTATTCAATTCCATCCAACAAGAAGAAGACATTATGCATAATCAGATTATAAGAGTAACATCCAACATGTATACATCCATCCATCATTCATTATATAAGCATCAAGCATGGAATAATACATCACTTGGAAATTCTATTTCATAATACAATTATTTTAAGTTCACTTTACACATCTACAGCTTGACAATGCATTCTATAATTTAAATTCAACTAATTCATATACTCGATAGCCTTTAGTTTTATAATCTAAACTCAGAATTATATTAATTTCAGAAATGTAACTAAGGTTGAAACTTAAGAAATGAAATCAACAACAATTAAATCAATTAATAATAATATTGCATACATTTATATGCAATCATATAGGTCTAAAGTATACAAGAGAGAGAATTCCATTTATGTTTTTTTCATATGCTAGTAAAAAGCTTAACTAGACTTGTTTATATATTCCATATACAAGATGAAAACATATAAAGAGAGATCTCTATATTATTTACTACCTCAATGGTTAAACCAACACATATAATAAAATCATAAGTGTGTGTGTGTGTGTGTGTGTGTGTGTGTGTGTGTGTGTGTGTGTGTGTGTGTGTGCGCGCGCGCGCATGCGTTTGTGTGTGTGTGTGTGTGTGTGTGTGTGTGTGTGTGTGTGTGTGTGTGTGTGTGTGTGTGTGTGTGTGTGTGTGTGTGTGTGTGTGTGTGTGTGTGTGTGTGTGTGTGTGTGTGTGTGTGTGTGTGTGTGTGTGTGTGTGTGTGTGTGTGTGTGTGTGTGTGTTTTTGTGTGTGTGCATGTGTGTGTGTGTGTGTGTTTGTGTGTGTATGTGTGTGTGTGTGTACTAAGGAGAATTATTTAAATGATTCATCAATGAACATTCTTTCAAGTTAATATTCTAACTTGTTAATAAATCAAACCAGCATACTTTTTAATGCTTAAAACATCAAGGATAAATAATATATGTGCACAAGTAATTTTTTACTCATGTTTACCATGGATTACTCAAATCAAGAGACTATATAAAAGTTACATAAGACTAGATGAGGAATAAATGCTACACTAAAGCATGCATAAAATCATTTACAAATTATTACCATAATGATGATAACAATGCAATATGCTAATATAGAATTAATAATGATAATCAACTAAACATTCTAGTATAAACCCATGTTCATGTAAGTGATTAAATTCATAAATGTAAGTGAAATTTAACATCTTACCATGACCCAACATTATAATCTTCATACTCCTTTCTCTAGCCAGATCCATTTTCAATTACAAGGCTAGTATACCATAATCACTAAGTATAACTAAGCAATATCAAAATGAAATTAGATTATAACTTCATCCACTAATCATAATATATGGAAATGATATAATAACTAAGCTAGGAATCATATAAACAAAATATAATAAAATATTATCAATTACATCACACATGTCTATGAGATCATCTAGGAGTGTGACCAACATGTAATTGAATCAGACAAACCCTCCCAACCAGCCCTATGATCCCAACCATCGAAGGCTCTTACCACACCATCTATTAGCTAGATGGTGGTTTTGGAAACCAAGGTTAAGAAGGGATTATGAGCAAGTTGGTATTCTTGAACCATTGGACAACTCAACACAATACCAAATGTAAAATAGGCAAGTGACAATCAAACACCATTCCAAGATGAGACAAAAATAACCAAATCCAAAAAAATTATAAATTGGGAGAGGGGATATTCAGTATAGGATATTGGAAGGATATAACAATGGATTTAAAAACTAAATCCATGTTCACAACATTTGGAAAAACCATCTCAAAAACCTCCAAGTGTATGGTAAGCCTATAATATCTTGGCTACCAATCTATATCCCATGATCATACGCATATAGATCACAACTTAGTCCTTTAACCTAGTTTAAGAATTATTATACAATATTAATGTAATTGAATAATCATATAATAAGATATGAATAAAAAACACATAACTCAAAATAAGTTATACTCAACTAAATTCACAGTCCAACTTAACTCAACAATTAAAATAATCAACATAAATAATCAATCAATGCATTCACTATGACTTTATTCATATGATAATTTCCAAATGTAACAAACAATCATTCTAACAATCATTCATATCTATAAATTTATTTTAAATTAATAATCAATATGTGGGATTCATGGGATCATCATGAGGTCTCACAACCTCATATGATCCCTAAATATTAAAATTGGGTCAACACAATTTTAACATAACAACAGACCTCTATAATGGCCTTAATTAAAATTCAAAAACCTCATTATAAAATAATTATTCCAGTAGGGCTTTGCCCATATTCCCATAGTCTAGTAATACATAAAATACATAGAAATCATCAATAAGGCTACATCTAAATCGTGTCATTTAAAATAATTCATAGAAGATCTCTAATTGAAACCACATGCCTATATTTACAATAGAATCAAGCTTAATGAAGGAAGTATGAATAACTAGTTCATTAAAAGAGAAAGAACCAGTCAAAGCTTCATTTATATCTGAATGAGGTTTGACATTAAATAAAATATACATGGATTCTTCACAAAACTTTAACATATCCATGTAACCAAATCATGCCATTCAATACACATGCATATCTAGATTAAAATTAAGTCCTAGCCAAAATACGGTTCAAAAGGAAACATTAACAACATTTAAAAACTTAGCCTTTAAAATTTGAGAGACCCAAATCGATTATTTGATTCAGAAGAATACATTAACATAGAAAACTCTACTTTTAAGATTGAAGAAAACCCAAGTTGATTTTAAAAAATTATTTCATGAATCAAAACCTTAGGTATGTAGTCAATAAAAATAGGGTATGGTGATCCACTTAGAATATGCACAGGCCAAATAAAACTAGAAAATAACCACAACAAATTGATGTTGTTAAAATAAAAGTGTAGGGTTTATAAAAACATTGAATCCATCCATTTAATAATTAAAAAAATACATACAGTCACAACCAATCTAAAACCCATAGCATTCCTCAGAAAGAGAGTAGGGGTTAATGACTCACATATACACAACCAAATTAAAATATAGCAATAGGTTTGTGTATGTCAAGCTGTGAAATTACACCATATAATCTAAACACAAAAACCCTTCCAAAAGTTGTAGAGGATCCTAAATATAACAAAATACACCCAAGTTTATATGCAAAAGATAAAATTAAACAATCCATTAGGCACCTAATACCCATCCAAAAGTATTATGACTTATCGGATGTGTATGCAACATCTAATATCTTCATAAATTTCATTCAAAGATAATTAACTAGAACCATAGTCATAAAATGACTTACCCATTTCAACATAATGGAAAGAAAAAACCAAATAATGCAAATGAAGTGTATATCTAGGCCTAAAATAGCCTTCTCTTTCCACTTATCAAATTGACCATGCAACCCAAGCCAAAAACCAAAATCCAAAACCAACTCTGCATTTTTCTCCCTCCTCTCTCCATTCTTCTCTCCTACCCACATCAAATCCAACCACCATCAACTAACTCCTCCCTTCCATCCAACTCACCCATAGCATAATGAATTCAGCATTCATTATGAGGAGAGAGAAAAACTCCTTCAATGTCATCAACCAACTCCAAAGACATCCCTTGAAAAAAATCAATAATATAAAAATCATAAA